>SJYA01011028.1:0-13210 GCA_006410615.1 Neotragus moschatus
GGTGAGCCCTAATTCAGTCTGACTGATTCTCTTATAAATAGAAAAAAATTGAATACAGAGGCAAGTATGCGCAAAAGGAAGACAGTGAGAAGGCAGACATGTCAGATGGGGGCTGGAGTAATGCATTTATAAGAAAAGGAAACGCCAAAGTTTGCTGTCAAAGCACTGGAAGCTTGAAATAGACCCGGATTTCGCATTGAAATTGCGGATTTCGGCAGATCAGGGCCCCAAAGTTTTGGGCTACTAGCCTACTGTGAGACAGTAACTTTCTGTTAAACTAAGCCACTCAGTGTGTGACACTTTGTTATGGCAACCTAGGAAAGTAATAAAGCTGGGCAAAGCCATAAGGCTAGTAAGTAGTGACTCACAGTCATCCTTTTCTGGCTCCAAAGCCCACATTTCCTCCTACACAGAGTAAATGATTTTTAACCCACATCTTTAAGGATGAGTTCAAGGGTGGAAAAGTAAAGAAAGTGCTTTCCTGCATTAGAAAACTCTGTGAGTTCAGGCTAAATCTAAAGGCTTTGAAAAATGATTTAAAACCATAAAATCAGCTCTGTCTTAAGGAGACTTTGAAGATCTCTGTTTAATTTGAGCAAGTAGCTAACATGGCTGTTAGCACCTGGAGTTGTCATTTTGTTTTGTTTTTAAATTCAAGACCACGATGAGGTACCATTACACATCGGTCAGAATGGCTGTGATCCAAAAGTCTACAAGCAATAAAAGCTGGAGAGGGTGTGGAGACAAGGGAATCCTCTTACCCTGTTGGTGGGAATGCAAACTAGTACAGCCACTATAGAGAACAGTGTGGAGATTCCTTAAAAAACTGGAAATAGAACTGCCTTATGACCCAGCAATCCCACTGCTGGGCATACACACCAAGAAAACCAGAATTCAAAGAGACACATGTACCCCAATGTTCATCGTAGCACTGTTTATAATAGCCAGGACATGGAAGCAACCTAGATGTCCATCAGCAGANCTGCCCCTTCTCTCAAGATATTGTGAGAATTGGGAATCATATGTTATGGTGTTTGGAAAAACATGTTAGATTGTAAAGTATTATTAAAAATTTAGATTTTACTATTAATGGACAGCGTAGTGTCCACAGGCTCAGCACCACATTAAGCAGTACCAGAGGATGCCAGAGAAACAGAGTTACTGACCTGAAAAAAAAATGTATGCTTTGAAAAATTTTAGGAGAAAGGCATTATTTTAAATCAGAGTGCTAAGAACTCAAAGAGACATTAGAAATTTAAATTACATATCCAACTCTCCATTTTACAAATGCAAATTCTAAGACCTAGAAAGATCTATTTCACTTGCTTTTGGTTCCACAACTAGTAAGCCTGGCAAAACCAGGCTTTATTACTCTAAGATGGTCCTACCACACCATTACATTGGCTAGTAAGGAAGGGAAAGTATGCCATCAATAACATCTTATTCTTTGTGTGACATTTCTAAACATTCATGTTAAAGTTGAACATTTATGTTGATCTAATATGTATATATATATATAAAATGAAATGCTTGTTTAGAATTTGAATTGGATTATATAAAATTGGATGTGGGTTCATCAAATAACATATTTATATTTTTAAAATGTAGTAACTTGTGTGCCAAGTACTGTGGGATGAGCCTGCTATTGTTGAAAAGGCAGTTATCACATTTTAGAACCTCTTTAACTTTTATGGTAATTTCCATCCATTTAACAGTATTTTAGGGTGTCAATAGAGAGAAAATATATCTTAAAAAATATTTATTTTTAAATATTGTCTCTTGTGTTTCTTATGAAAAATCCTACAGAGTAAGAATGTATATTCCTTTTCTAATGGGAAGACCACTTTCTGCTATGTCTTTTTCTGAATTCAAGGAAATATTTTATGCAAGTCCAAAAGGTTTCTAAATAAATGTTAAAAAAATTATCTACAGTTAACTCATTTGATGTGTGAAAATATTCATCCTCATTACAATTATAAAATTATATTAAGTTCCTATATTTCAGTTTATTTCTCCCTGTTTTAATATCAGGGCTATTTTCCGTGACATTCTAGCTATTTTAATGCCATGGCATAATCATACAATTTTTAGGGTAAAATCTTCCTTAAAAACTTTTCCTACATGAAAATCTAAAGATGCTATATCTGCTTAATATCTAGCTTTTTTGTGTGTGTGTTCTGTTTCTAGTTTCAAAGTTTTCATTTTCTCCTGTTTTACAAGGGGTATTTTATGAAGTGAGTTTTATGAGACAAGGTGCTTCGGGTTTAGATTAATGGCCAAAAGTAAAAGGCAGATTCGAGGACCAAAATAAGCTTCAGAAATTTTGTTCTTCAGAATTTATTCTACTGGGAAGCTCTCTGAAAGTTTGACAGCAAGTTAGTCTGCAATGATGAGACCAAACATTAGTCATACAGAAGTTATGGTTGTGCATTTTATTAGACAGCTTTTTGAAGAATAATAGTTAAATTTGATGTAATATCCCTGAAAGCAAATGAAAACACACATGTTGTATTGTTTACAAATGGCCTAAAAGCATCTATTTGGTTATTTTGAAACTGTTTAATAATTTGACAGTTCATAAATCCTGCAGACTGAATATACTTTATTGTACTATTTATCTTGGTTTTATCATAATTCAACAATCCCCATAAACTATTCTTCAATAAAAGCTGCATTTTATAGTATAATCTCAGTGATCTATGCCCAAGCTATGAAATAGGAGATTCTTTTATCACTTGGAGGCAGTTTTATATCTTTACAATGATAGGATAGTAAATAATACGGTTATCACTCTCTCTACCCCAAGTAAACTGAGTTAAGACCTTTAGAAAATAAAAATTACTTTCCTTCTTTCACAAAACATAAATATAATTGCGTTATGATTCACCTTATGAAAACTGGAAATAGAACTTCCATACAACCCAGCAATAATACTTCTGGGCATATACACCAAGGAAACCAGAATTGAAAGAGACACGTGTACCCCAATGTTCATCACAGCACTGTTTATAATAGCCAGGACGTGGAAGCAACCTAGATGTCCATCAGCAGATGAATGGATAAGAAAGCTGTGGTATATATACACAATGGAGTATTACTCAGCCATTAAAAAGAATACCTTTGAATCAGTTCTAATGAGGTGGATNTGTACCCCAATGTTCATCGCAGCACTGTTTATAATAGCCAGGACATGGAAGCAACCTAGATGTCCATCAGCAGATGAATGGATAAGAAAGCTGTGGTACATATACACAATGGAGTATTACTCAGCCATTAAAAAGAATACATTTGAATCAGTTCTAATGAGGTGGATGAAACTGGAGCCGATTATACAGAGTGAAGTAAGCCAGAAAGAAAAACACCAGTACAGTATACTAACACATATATATGGAATTTAGAAAGATGGTAATGATAACCCTTTATGCAAGACAGCAAAAGAGACACAGATGTATAGAACAGTCTTTTGGACTCTGTGGGAGAGGGAGAGGGTGGGATGATTTGGGAGAATGGCATTGAAACATATATACTATCATGTAAGAAACAAATGGCCAGTCCAGGTGCGATACAGGATGCTTGGGGCTGGTGCACTGGGATGACCCAGAGAGATGATATGGGGAGTGTGGTGGGAGGGGGGTTTAGGATTGGGAACTCATGTACACCCGTGGCGGATTCATGTCAATGTAGGGCAAAACCAATACAGTATTGTAAAGTAAAATAAATAAATAAATTCATACCTAGTTGCCTGGTATGCAGGATGGTAGAGCTTAAAAACAAGATACTTTCTGATCCTTCCAGGCAGTCATAGCTTCCTGACCCTCAGTACTCAAGTACTTATTGCCTGATGCCTTAATTTTGACAACTTCATCCTGCCTTGTAAGGGTACATCTGCTTTCCTATCCATGTTTTACTGAACACTTCTCAGATGTTTCCAGACTCTACCTGTATATTTCATTTTCCTATCCAGTGTCTAACACAGTGAAATTTAAAACCCATGTTGATTGTGGGGCAACTAGTCTAGAAAATTTTTATCATTGGTGTGCTTGTGTTCAGTGTCCTGTAATAGGTATAGGATTTATTGTTCTGAGAAAGGGGAGAATTTCTTCCCCTTTATTATTGTTGATAATTAGATAAAGCCAAATGCTCCTACTCAGTTTCATATCCCAAAACAGAAGAAATTTTAAAATCATATATGAAGACTTTAAAAAATCTTCTATGGGACCATACAAAAGAAATATATAATTATGTCGAGAAATGCATGTGCACAATTTTAAGATTCCCAAACATTGTACTGATACTATGCCTTACATAAAAAAAAAAAATACATATGCTTATGTTTTGATATTTTAATGTATTTTCTGTCTTTCTTTAAAATACAAATATTTAGCAATATTCATGCTTAATTAGCATATAAATAAATTTATAGATGAAGAAATTATCACAAACTCTATTCTTAATTACTCTCCTAGTGGGTATTGTTCTTTTAACAATGTGAAATATATCTTAGTATATTAAGCTACAGAAGAAAAAAGACATCTTAATTATATTGAGTTTTCATCAATATTTGAAGAATAAAGTTTTATTTTTATATTTGCCTTCTATAGGAAAAATGACAGTTTTTAAAACATTAATCTTCATTATATTTTTGAGCATTTGATAAGATATATAGCTTGTTCTGGGCATTGTGATAGCAGTATGAACAATTAGAACATACATATCTTTCTTTTTTTGGTTATCTGTTTGGTTGTTTGTAAACATGGGAAAGGTTCTCCACTCTTAAAGACTCATGTGATTTGACTGAGACATCTGAATAGTCCAGAATAAGTCCCCCATTTCAAAGTGTTTAGCCTTAATCACACCTACAAAGTCTCTTTGCCCAGGTAAGGTAACATTTCTTGGATATGAGAATTATAACATGAACATATTTGAGGACCATTATTCGCCTTTCACAGGCAGAATATAAGTTTAAGTGCCAACTCAAATACAGAGGTGAAAGAAGTGTTTTCCAATTTCTCCAGATTTGAGTTGTGAAACTTCAAACCAAAGTTTGAAATAATAAGTGAAATAATATTTATTTGAAAGCCAAATAAATGTAGACAATATTGTTACCTTGGGAGGAAAGTTTCTATGTCTTATGGAAATCGTTAATATAAATTTGAAGTTGATTTTGATGAGTTAAGGTGTATATTGCAAGACTTACAGAAGCCACTGAAAAAAACACACACAAAAATATTTAAAAGAAAAACTGAGCTGATTTATTCTTTGCAGATGCCAATGATTTTGATTGGGGAAATTTATACTGCAAAATTATCAAATAAACTCTGTGNGTGTATATTGCAAGACTTACAGGAGCCACTAAAAAAAACACACACAAAAATATTTAAAAGAAAAACTGAGTTGATTTATTCTTTGCAGATGCCAATGATTTTGATTGGGGAAATTTATACTGCAAAATTATCAGATAAACTCTGCGATGTATTTTAATCTTCTATCAAGTGCAGGTTTCCTGAAAACTACTTCTCAGTTGCATTTTAGGAGTGATGAACTTGAATGAGTTTTGGCAGNTGTATATTGCAAGACTTACAGAAGCCACTGAAAAAAACACACACAAAAATATTTAAAAGAAAAACTGAGCTGATTTATTCTTTGCAGATGCCAATGATTTTGATTGGGGAAATTTATACTGCAAAATTATCAAATAAACTCTGTGATGTATTTTAATCTTCTATAAAGTGCAGGTTTCCTGAAAACTACTTCTCAGTTGCATTTTAGGAGTGATGAACTTGAATGAGTTTTGGCAGTAGGCAGACTGGAATTTTGAATCACAACTGCAGTGTTGTGACCTTGAGCATATTATTTAACTTCAGTATGGCTGTTTCTTTCATTGTAAAATGGGACAATCAGTTCAATTCAGTTCAGTTGCTCAGTCGTGTCTGACTCATTGCAACCCCATGGACTGCAGCGCATCAGGCTTCCCTGTCCTTCACCATCTCCCAGAGTTTGCTCAAACACATATCCATTGAGTTGGTGATGACATCGACCCATCTCATCCTCTATTGTCCCCTTCTTCTCCTGCCTTCAATCTTTCCCAGCATCGGAGTCTTTTCCAATGAGTCAGTTCTTCAGGTGGCCAAAGTTCTTTACCCAGGTGGCCAAAGTATTGGAGTTTCACCTTCAGCATCAGTCCTTCCATTGAACACCCAGGACTGATCTCCTTTAGGATGGACTGATTTTATCTTATTGCAGTCCATGGGACCCTCAAGAGTCTTCTCCAACACCACAGTTCAAAAGCATCAATTCTTCAGTGCTCAGCTTTCTTTATAGTCCAGCTCTCACATCCATACATGACTAATGGAAAAACCATAGCTTTGACTAGACAAACCTTTGTCAGCAAATGAGATGATAAGTGTACCCATCTCTGAGTTATACCACGAGGATCAAAAAAAATAATATGTTAAAGAAGTTTGGACAGGTAACAGTATATTTTGACTATTATAATTGGATTTTAGAAGCATTTTTGAGCTATAAAGAGTATAAAATATTACTATTAATCATTATTACTTTTATGCAAGCTACTCTGCCTATTATCCAGGGCAAAAATAGAGACAAGTCTGTGGTTTTTACTTGCTTCCTTGGCTTCTGTGCTAACCTTTAATTAATAACAATGTCAACATTCTGAACTGTTATAAATTGCCTCTGCTCTGAAAATAGTTGCTGCTCAATGGCATGTACTACAAGTAATGTATCTCTCACATCTATTATAGAAAGCATGTGTAGGAGGTCTGCATGATCAAATATAATTCAGCAATATTTACTGCATCTGTTAGGCACTATGCTAGATTCCAGGGATGTAGAAGTTAAAATGGTATGCCTCTATCCATAGACTTGTGAAGGAAATAGAACTAAAATTGAGAAATATTGGGATACTGTTAAAATTTGACTTCAAGGGTGAATCAGAATTCTCTAGGCCAAAAAAAAAAAAAAATAGCAAAGATAGCTTAAAATATATTACCAACTGCTTGTTAGACTATCTACAATGTACAGGGAGATTTACATATAAAGCATTGCGTAGACAATGACTACTCCAAATTCGTAGATAAGAAATACGAATTCAGAGTTTAAGGAATTTGAGCAAGTAACTACAGCTAGTAGATGATGAACCAAGGTTAAAATCTAAGCTTGTCTGATTCCAGAAAGTGTGCATTGAACCATGGGTATATCCAAAGGAATAAGGCAATACTCAAAGAGTGTTTGAAACCTCCCTGAGCATTCTAAAATGAAAAAGTATCAGATCACAGAGAATCTGAGCCCCAGTAAACCATGCTCTAATCAACTGAACTAGCGAAGTTGGAAAACTCAACAGTGGCCCACAGGACTGGAAAAGGGCAGTTTTCATTCCAATACCAAAGAAAGGCAATGCCAAAAAATGCTCAAACTACCACACAACTGCACTCATCTCACATGCTAGCAAAGTAGTGCTCAAAATTCTCCAAGCCAGGCTTTAACAATACGTGAACCATGAACTTCCAGATGTTCCACCTGGATTTAGAAAAGGCAGAAGAACCAGAGATCAAACTGCCAACATCCGTTGGATCATCAAAAAAAAAGAGAGAATTTCAGAAAAACATCTACTTCTGCTTTATTGACTATGCCAAAGCTTTTAATTGTGTGGACCACATCAGACTGTGGAAAATTCTTCAGGAGATGGAAATACCAGACCACCTGACCTGCTTCCTGAGAAATCTGTATGCAGGTCAGGAAGTAACAGAACTGGACATGGAACAACAGACTAGTTCCAAATCGGGAAGGAGTACATCAAGGCTGTATATTGTCACCCTGCTTATTTTAATTATATGCAGGGTGTATTTTATTTAAATAAAATACAGGGTGTATATATATTTAAGTTATATAAATTTAAATTATATTTAAATTAGATGCTGGACTGGATGAAGCACAAGCTGGAATCAATATTGCTGGGAGAAATATCAATAACCTCAGATACGCAGATGACACCACACTTATGGTAGAAAGTAAAGAAGAGCTAAAGAGCCTCTTGATGAAAGTGAAAGAGGAGAGTAAAAACTTGGCTTAAAACTCAACATTCAGCAAACTAAAATCATGATATTTGATCCCATCATTTCATGGCAGATTGATGTGGAAACAATGGAAACGGTGACAGACTATTTTGGGGGGCCTCCAAATCACTGCAAATGGTGACTGAAGCCATGAAATTAAAAGATGCTTGCTCCTTGGAAGACAAGTTATGACCAACCTAGACAGTATACTAAAACACAGAGACATTACTTTGCCAAAAAAGGCCCATCTAGTCCATTAGTCATATATGGATGTGAGAGTTGGACTATAAAGAAAGCTAAGCACAGAAGAATTGATCCTTTTGAACTGTGGTGTTGGAGAAGACTCTTGAGAGCCCCTTGGGCTGCAAGGAGATCCAACCAGTCCATTCTAAAGGAAATCAGTCCTGAATATTCACTGGAAGGATTGATGCTGAAGCTGAAACTCCAATACTTTGGGCCACCTGATGCAAAGGACTGACTCATTTGAAAAGTCCCTGATGCTGGGAAACATTGAAGTTGGGAGAAGGGGATGAAGGAGGATAAGATGGTTGGATGACATCACCGACTCAATGGACATGAGCTTGAGTAAACTCTGGGATTTGGTGATGGACAGGCAAGCCTGGTGTACTGTAGTCCATGGGGTCACAAAGAGTCAGACATGACTGAGTGACTGAACTGAACTGAACCAGCTAGTGCCATGGAAATCTAAGATGCAATATCAGTTCAATCATGATGGCTAAAGCTATACAATTTTTCCATAATGATTTCTTTCATCTGCCAATTTTCTGAAATCTTTTTTCAAAATAATTTTTTTTATCAAAATACTGACTCTTTACATACTTAATACCAAGGTTCTATCTCACATTTTATTATGTCAAATTTCTCCAATAAAAGCTAATTCTTCACCATTTCCAACATCTAGAAATTCTAAAATTTTGGTGAATCCATATTTATATGAAATGTTTATTTTAAGCATCCTGTTTTTACCATATATTAGAATAATTGTCTGACACAGAAGTAATAATGTAATTTCAATATAAAGAATTTACTTTTTATCCAAGAAATATTTGGAAGAACATCATTTGAATTTTGTTAACATGCACATGTTTACATCATTGTAATATTTTAGTTTTAAGTGTTCTCAACATTTGTTCTCAAAGAACTTACAATTCTCTGACAACACAGAAGTCTTTGATGATCATTTATCCTTTTTAAAAATACCAAAGTTTTATTTTTGAATACTTAAGTCTCTGTTCAGACATATATATTTTACTGAGTAGAATTATATGCAAGGCACTCTGCCAAGTCATGTGCATATATATGGATGAAAGAATATAAGATTAGATCCATTCCTTAACAAAGTGTGTTCTACTTGAGATAACAAGGTATAATAAGTGTTGGCAAAAAAGTAGAGAAAAGGGAAATATTGTGCACTGTTGCTGGGAACGTATTGGGTGTAGCCACTATGAAAAACAGTATGGAGGTTTCTCAAAAAATTAAAATATGATCCAACAATTTCATATATGGGTATGTACCAAAAGGAAATGAAAACAAGATATCAAAGAGTTGTTTGCCGTCCTATAGTTAGTGCAGTGTTGTTGACAGAATATTTGCATGTGCATGCATGTATGTGTGCTCAGTTGTGTCTGATTCTTTGCAACCCCATAGACTTTATTTTTGGGGGGCTCCAAAATCACTGCAGATGGTGACTGCAGCTATGAAATTAAAAGACGCTTACTCCTTGGAAGAAAAGTTATGAACAACCTAGATAGCATATTCAAAAGCAGAGACATGACTTTGCCAACTAAGGTCCATCTAGTCAAGGCTATGGTTTTCCCAGTGGTCATGTATGGATGTGAGAGTTGGACTGTAAAGAAAGGTGAGTGCCAAAGAATTGATGCTTTTGCACTGTGGTGTTAGAGAAGACTCCTAAGAGTCCCTGATACTGCAAGAAGATCCAACCAGTCCATTCTGAAGGAGATCAGCTCTGGGATTTCTTTGGAAGGAATGATGCTAAAGCTGAAGCTCCAGTACTTTGGCCACCTCATGCGAAGAGTTGACTCATTGGAAAAGACTCTGATGCTGGGAGGGATTGGGGGCATGAGGAGAAGAGGACGACAGAGGATGAGATGGCTGGATGGCATCACTGACTCGATGGGCGGGAGTCTGAGTGAACTCCCGGAGTTGGTGATGGACAAGGAGGCCTGGCGTGCTGCGATTCATGAGGTCGCAAAGAGTCAGACACAAGTGAGCGACTGAATTGAACTGAACTGAGCCTGTTGTACACTAGGCTCCTCTGTCCATGGAATTCTCAAGATAAGAATACTAAAGTGGGTTGCCATTCCCTTCTCCAGGGGCTCTTCCTGACCCAGGGACTGAACCCACCATTGAGTCAGGGAATTACTGACAATAGCCAAGTTACAGAAACAAGCTAAGTGCTCTTCAGCGGGTAAATGGATAAAGATGTGATACACACAAAAAAATATTATTCAGCCATGAGAAAGAAATCCTTGACATGCCTATAAGTACAGAAAATGCTAACAGTGATTTTTGAAGTGGGGTTACTAGTAACAAAAAATGATATATTAAAAATATTGAAAAATAATTTCAAATTTATTAAAGAAAATCTTGACCAATTTACAAAGAAAAGGATATGTCTCGGTATTGCTTTACTTTTGTATTTGTCAGACATTCAATAAAACTGAAGTTTTTTTTTTTTCAACATTTATTCATTACTCTCAGTTTATCTTTTGTAATTTGTTATTGGGCTTCCCTGGTGGCTCAGTGGTAAAGAACCAGACTGCCAGTGCAGAAGACACAGATTGATCCCTGCTGGTTCAGGAAGATTCCCTGGAGTAGGAAATGGCAACCCACTCCAGTATTCTCACCTGGGAAAGTCCCATGGACAGAACAGCATGGCGGTTTAGAGTCCATGATGTCTCGAAAGAATCAAACACAACTCAGTGACTAAATGACAAATTTGTCATTTTTCAGTTCAGTTTTTCTACTGTCACAGACATTTTTTCTTATGAATTGATGTACATTTTTAAGTTAAAGATTTAAAATTTTGGTATATATATTCAAAAATTTTGCCAATTATAAGATTGATTTGTTTTCTTATTGGTGGTTTTGAGAGTCCTTTCTGTATTCTGGATACAAGTCTTTTTGTCATATTTATAGTTTCTCAGATACTTTATTAAAGTCTGTGTTATTTTTAACATAGGAACTGTTTACACTTTCGTCCATTTAGTCTATTTTATTCACTATTCTTTTTATTATGCTTATACATAGAACATCATTCTCAGTTAAATATTTAGTGGAAAAAATTCCCTCACTTCTCATATTTGTATTTCTATTTCACATTGTACTCCTTATCCTATACTGTCTTCTAAATTTATATCCAGTAAATATATTCATTTTGATAAAAATCAGCCTACATTTTGAAAAATGTATAGACTTTCATAACAAAAATCAAAACAGAAAAGTTTCTTCACTCCCTAAAATTTGCCTCGTTGGCTTGTGACCAGCTGTTCCCTTGTCCCTCACACACACTGATCTGATTTCCATCCTCCCAGCTTTATCTTTCTCAGGAAGTCTTAAACGAATCGTTTAATGTGAAGCATTTTGAATTTGTTTTTTTGCTTAATATATTCGAGGTCCACCCAAGTCATTGCATGTATTCATTCTTGGATCTATTTTATTAATGATTGGTCTTCCACTGTATAGATGTATGGCCTAGTTTGTGAACCATTCACATGTTGAAGAATATTTGTGTTATTTCAAAATTTAGCATTTAAATATACTTTACATAAATTTTGCATAAACATAAATTATCAATTATATTGGGTAAAGAGAGTAGGATTGCTGGGTTACGTGGTGTGTTTCTTGATAATAAACTGACAGACTTCTTTTCACAGTGGTTATACCATTTTGTATTCCCATCAGCAATGTATGAGAATTCTTCTTGCTTCACATTTTTGCTAGCACTTATTGTTATTTTGTTTTATTTCAGCCTTTCTAATATTTGTGTGAAATTCTCTTTGTTTTTAATTAAATTCCTCTAATGACTAATGGTGTTGAACATCTTTTCATGTGCTAATTTACTATTCACATATCTTCTTTGGTAAGATACAAATTAAATTATTTTGTCTATTTTTAAAAATGATATTATTTGTTTTCCTGTTGTTGAGGCTTGAAAGTATTCTCCATATTTAAATACAAATCCTTTGTCAGACTTCTGATTAGCAAATAATTTATTCCTGT
Source organism: Neotragus moschatus (assembly GCA_006410615.1). Lineage (NCBI taxonomy): Eukaryota > Metazoa > Chordata > Mammalia > Artiodactyla > Bovidae > Neotragus > Neotragus moschatus. The sequence continues at coordinate 12,336 of SJYA01011028.1, forward strand.
CGATGGCTCTTCTGTAAGTATTGAGAATATTTTTCACAGTTCAAACATATTTCATTTTGCTGAAGTCCAGTATATCAATGTTGCTTTAATTGTTTTCAATCACACTCAGATAAGGCACATAAGAATTATTTATATATTCATAATCAAAAAGATGCTCGCTTCTTTCTTTAAGAAGATTTACAGGTTTAGGTTGTGTGTTTAATGACCCATTTGAGTTTTTTTTTTTTTTAATAAAGTATGAGTTTTTGTTAGAGGTCCATTTCTTTACATATTGATGCCCAATTGTTCCAGCAACGTTTGTTAAATACAGTCCTTTCTCCTTTAAATTGCACTTGCAGTGAAGTCAAGCATCACTTTACCATATGTCTTTGGGTCTGTTTCTAGACTCTTCTGATTTTAGTCTGTTCAGTCGCTCAGTCGTGTCCAACTATTTGCGACCCCATGGATTGCAGCACGCCAGGGCTCCCTGTCCATCACCAACTNGTTCCAGCAACGTTTGTTAAATACAGTCCTTTCTCCTTTAAATTGCACTTGCAGTGAAGTCAAGCATCACTTTACCATATGTCTTTGGGTCTGTTTCTAGACTCTTCTGATTTTAGTCTGTTCAGTCGCTCAGTCGTGTCCAACTATTTGCGACCCCATGGATTGCAGCACGCCAGGGCTCCCTGTCCATCACCAACTCCTGGAGCTTACTCAAACTCATGTCCATCATGTCAGTGATGCCATCCAACCATTTCATCCTCTGGCATCCCCTTCCCCTCCCACTTTCAATCATTCCCAGCATCAGTGTCTTTTCCGATGAGTTGGTTCTTAGCATCAGATGGCCAAAGTATTGGAGCTTCAGCTTCAGCATCAGTCCTTCCAATGAATATTCA
>SJYA01011029.1:0-12959 GCA_006410615.1 Neotragus moschatus
TTCTTTTCCAATCTGGATTCCTTTTATTTCTTTTTCTGCTCTGATTGCTGTGGCCAAAACTTCCAGATCACTTACATTTCTAATGGATTTACAGTTGTGGTAAAATGAAGTATCCATTCAGTTCAGTTCAGTTCAAACACTCAGTCGTGTCAGACACTGCGACCCCATGAACTGCAGCATGCCAGGCCTCCCTGTCCATCACTAACTCCTGGAGTTCACCAAAACTCATGTCCATTGAGGCAGTGATGTCATCCAACCATCTCATCCTCTTTTGTCCCCTTCTTCTCCCACCTTCAATCTTTCCCAGCATTAGGGTCTTTTCAAATGAGTCAGCTCTTTGCATCAGGTGGCCAAAGTATTGGAGTTTGAAGTTCAACATCAGTTCTTCCAATGAACACCTAGGACTGATCTTCTTTAGGATGGACTGGTTGGATCTCCTTGCAGTCCAAGAGACTCTCAAGAGTCTTCTCCAACACCACAATTCAAAAACTTCAAATCTTCAGCGCTCAGCTTTCTTCACAGTCCAACTCTCACATCCATACATGACTACTGGGAAAACTATAGCCTTGACTAGATGGACCTTTGTTGACAAAGTAATGTCTCTGCTTTTTAATATGCTGTCTATGTTGGTCATAACTTTCCTTCCAAGAAGTAAGTGTCTTAATTTCATGGCTGCAGTCACCATCTGCAGTGATTTTGGAGCCCAGAAAAATAAAGTCAGCGACTGTCTCCACTGTTTCCCCATCTATTTCCCATGAAGTAATGGGACCGGATGCCATGATCTTCATTTTCTGAATATTGAGCTTTAAACCAGCTTTTTCACTCTCCTCTTTCACTTTCATCAAGAGACTCTTTAGTTCCTCTTTATTTTCTGCCATAAGGATGGTGTCATCAGCATATCTGAGGTTATTGATATTTCTCTCAGCAATCTTGACTCCAGCTTGTGTTTCTTCTAGTCCAGCATTTCTCATGATGTACTCTGCATATAAGTTAAATGAGCAGGGTGACAATATACAGCCTTGACATACTCGTTTTCCTATTTGGAACCAGTCTGTTGTTCCATGTCCAGTTCTAACTGTTGCTTCCTGATCTGCATACAGGTTTCTCAAGAGGCAGGTCAGGTGGTCTGGTACTCCTATCTCTCTCAGAATTTTCCACAGTTTATTGTGATCCACACAGTCAAAGGCTTTGGCATAGTCCATAAAGCAGAAATAGATGTTTTTCTGGAACTCTCTTGCTTTTTCCATGATCCAGCAGATGTTGGCAATTTGATCTCTGGTTCCTCTGCCTTTTCTAAACCAGCTTGAACATCTGGAAGTTCATGGTTCATGTATTGCTGAAGCCTGGCTTGGATAATTTTGAGCATTACTTACTAGCATGTGAGATGAGTGCAATTGTGCGATAGTTTGAGCATTCTTTGGCATTGCTTTTCTTTGGGATTGGAATGAATCCCAAGCTCTTTGTTATCAATCAAAATGGCATTTTTTTTGCTATGGAATTTCAAATTTCATAGCACTCCAGTAGCTATTGCATATAATTAGGGTCATAGAACATGAGTTGCTAGATGGAGGTACTGAAGGACTATTAGTTTTATACACATGAGTTCAAAGAAAAGCCTAGACCATTCTGACACAGGTATTTGTTTGTTTGTTTGTTTGTTTGTTTTTGGCTATCATTTGTGTCACGTTCAGTTCAATTCACTTCAGTTCAGTCGCTCAGTCGTGTCTGTCTGTTTGCAACCCCATGGACTGCATGCAGCCTGCCAGCCTTCCCTGCCAATCAACTCCTGGAGTTTACTCAAACTCATGTCCATTGAGTTGGTGATCCATCCAACCATCTCATCCTCTGTTGTCCTCTTCTCTTACCTTCAATCTTTCTCAGCATCAGGGTCTTTTCTAGTGAGTCAGTTCTTCACACCTGTGTCATGTTATGTTCCCCTGTTTATTCAAAGTTCATAAATTCTTTTACTCTAAAGCCTACTATCACTCTCAGTATCACATGCTTGTGACAACCCATTCACTTTAGGCTCAAAGCTTTACTTCACTATATCCATTCATATGACCACAACCTAGACTTTGTCTCCTGGAGCTCCACCACCTCTGAATCCTACACTCCAGTTTACCATTGCTGTCCTGGTATGGCAGATATCCAGAGAGGAAGGGGGCTATTCCTTTGCATTCATATTAGGAGACAAACAGATCAGATAAATTTATTGTTTTTTTCCTGGTGTTTTGAGATTTGATTGCCATCTTGTGGTTGACTTCTACTTATTCTTCATTTTCCTTCTGTAGCCCTTCTTTTAGGCTGCCCTAAACACATACTACACTGTGTGATATGTCTGCCACTTTGCCTCAGGAAATTCCATCCAACCTATATGAGAAATGAGTCCCAGCTTTCAAATGCTTCTTATCTCATCAGTCTTTAGTACCTCAGGCTTCTGTCCACTATTAACAGTACTTTCCTCCTCTCAGGTTTTGAAGGTTCCCAAGGGGTGAATTGGAGGCTCTATTCTGTTAATTCTTGGGAAGTAGATAGATGCTGCAATTGTAGTGAAGTTTCTCTCCCAACAAGGGCTCTGATGGGAGTTACATAAAAAGCACTGGTGTTACAGTGCTTTTGTCTGAGTCTTAATTCTATCACTGATTAGGCAGGTGACCTTGAATAAGTTACTTAACCATTTGGGGCCTCAGTGTCCTCACTTGCAAAATTAGGATACTGTTACATTTGTTGTAAGAAGTAAATGAGAAAATATATGTAAAGCCCTTAAACCAGTGCCCGGAACAAAGTGAGCTCTCAATGAATGTTAGCTGAAATTATCGTTATTGCTGTTATGCTGATGATGTTGATGGGAAGTATCCACTTTTTAGGAAAAAACAGGCAGGTCATATGAGGAGGAGTATTCCTTTGCACCAGTATAACTAATATGTGACATTAATCAAGGCTGTCAGTTGTTCTCAATTTCCTGATGCCACATTCCAGTTTCCATCTTTTCCAGGGTTCATAGCTTGCCACACAGTTATTTATGTGTTTTGTTTATAGCACATTTAAATGTTTTACTCACTATACCTCATGTGTGCCAGATGTATAAAACTGAAACTTCCTTTAATAACTAAAGTCAGTCTGGCTTATATTGAGAAAAATCATCCATGGTCTGAAAATGGGGAAAAGCAATCAGTGGGTATACAATGATGCCACTTCAAGGTGACAAACAAGGCTTGCCATTTTCTATCAGGCCCTCCAGGGATTATCTGATTCTACAGGCATGCACACCTCTGACTGATTTTCTGTTGACTAATCTATTTTACCATTCTCTAGAGGGATAGACTTTATCTTGTGGAAAAATGATGGTAATACATATGATTCTCACTCATAACAATGCAAATGAATTTTGCCCAGTGTAATACAACTCACTTATGCTTGTAGGAAAGATAACCCAAGCATTACATTTTATTACCAAAGCTTTGACAGTGTGGATCATAATAAACTGTGGAAAATTCTGAAAGAGATGGGAATACCAGACCCCCTGACTTGCCTCTTGAGAAACATATATGCAGGTCAGGAAACAACAGTTAGAACTGGACATGGAACAACAGACTGGTTCCAAATGGAAAAGGAGTATGTCAAGGCTGTATATTGTCACCCTGATCATTTAACTTATATGCAGAGTACATCATGAGAAACGCTGGGCTGGAAGAAGCACAAGCTGGAGTCAAGATTGCCAGTAGACATATCAATAAACTCAGACATGCAGATGACACCACCCTTATGGCAGAAAGTGAAGAGGAACTAAAGAGCCTCTTGATGAAAGTGAAAGAGGAGAGTGAAAAAGTTGGCTTAAAGCTCAACATTCAGAAAACTAAGATCATGGCATCTGGCCCCATCACTTTATGGGAAATAGATGGGGAAACTGGAAACAGTGTCAGACTTTATTTTTCTGGGCTCCAAAATCACTGCAGATGGTGATTGCAGCTATGAAATTAAGATGCTTACTCCTGGGAAGGAAAGTTATGTCCAACCTAGATAGCATATAAGCAGAGACATTACTTTTTCAACAAAGGTCTGTCTAGTCAAGATTATGGTTTTTCCAGTGGTCATGTATGGATGTGAGAGTTGGACTGTGAAGAAAGCTGAGTGCCAAAGAATTGATGCTTTTGAACTGTGGTGTAGGAGAAGACTCTTGAGAGTCCCTTGGACTGCAAGGAGATCCAACTAGTCCATCCTAAAGGAGATCAGTCCTGGGTGTTCATTGGAAGGACTGATGCTGAAGCTGAAACTCCTCTTGTACTTTGGCCACCTCATGTGAAGAGTTGACTCATTGGAAAAGACCCTGATGCTGGGAGGGATTGGGGGCAGGAGGAGAAGGAGACGACACAAGATGAGATGGTTGAGTGGCATTACCGATCGATGGACAAGAGTTTGGGTAAACTCTGGGAGTTGGTTATGGACAGGGTGGCCTGGCGTGCTGTGATTCATGGAGTCACAAAGAGTCAGACATGACTGAGTGACTGAACTGAACTGAATTGAAAAGATATTAGACAGTTTTATATCTATAAGAATATTAATTTCAGCATTTCTGACTCTGTATGTGTGTAAAATCTGTTCTAATTCTCTTTTTGAACTTGTCTAATTGTCTTACTGGTTCCTTCACTACTGAATTGGATAAAATCTTTGACATATTTATGTTCATATGAGCATACTATTTAACTTTTTGAAAATACGATTTCAGCAGTTTCACTGCTGGAAAAAACTTAGAAGCTAAACATCATTTCTAGTTTTGAATGTGGTAGACTTAGGATGTAAATTCACTCAATTCAGGCTCCTTTCCCTTCCTTATATCCTTTACATTCCTCCCGAAAGTGGTCTTTCCTGATAGGCGCATATATGTATGTTTATAGCACTGGGGGAGAGGAGTTTGGTTATAGAGCAAACCTCTCTTTTATTTTCTGCATACTCTATTTCAGGGGTAAGCAAACCAAGGACTCTGGGCTAAATGCTGCCCACTACCATTTTATAAATAAGCGCTGAACCACACAATACATAAACTCATTCATTTATGTATTGTCTCTGGCTGCTTTCATGCTACAATAGCAGTGGTATTAAGTACTAGTGGTTTAGAGACTGACTGGCCCATAACGTCTAAAATATTTACTCTTTCCCATACTGTTTGCTGACCCCTTGTATTAATTTGTTAGAGCTGCTATAACAAAGTGTCACAATTAGGTAGCTTATACTATAGACATCTCACAGTTGTAGTGGCTGGAAGTCCAAGATGAAGGTGTCAGCAGGATTGGTTCTTTCTAAGGGTTTGGAGGGACAATATGTTATATGCCTCTCTCTTAGTTTTTGGTGGTTTGCTGGCAGTTTTTGGAATTCCTTAGCTTATGGAAGCATCATCATTAGCTCTGCCTTCATCTTCACATGGCATTCTTCTTGTGTCTCTTCAGCCTTTCCTCTTTGTCTGTGTTTGTGTTCAAATTTCCCATTTTTGTAGGGACACTAGGGATAGTGGACTAGGGCCTACCCTAATGAGTTCATCATAACTTGACTACATCTGCGAAGACCCTATTTCCATATATGGTCACATTCCGATGTACTGAGGGTTGGGACTTCTTGTATTTTTTTTAGGTTAACAGTTCAACCCACAGTCCTCATTTTTGGTCCTTCAAGTATCCTTTTGTCTATATTACACACATGGTCATGTTCCCTTTTACCCACCTTGTATTGTTCAGTCAGTCAGTCATGTCTGACTCTTTGTGACCCCATGGACTACAGCACATGAGACTTCCCTGTCCTTCACCATCTCCTGGGGCTTGCATAAACTTGTGTCTATTGAGTTGGTGATGCTATCCAACCATCTTGTCCCGCTGTCCCCTTCTCCTCCTGCTTTCAATATTTCCCACCTTAGCAGCTTCTATATCTGACTCTTAAAAGAGTCAGAAAAAAATATAATCAGCAGTCACTGAAGGTCTAGTTCAGTTCAGTCCCTCAGTCGTGTCCGACTCTTTGTGACTCCAGGAATTGCAGCACACCAGGCCTCCCTGTCCATCACCAACTTCCAGAGTTCACTCAGACTCAGGTCCATTGAGTCAGTGATGCCATCCAGCCATCTCATCCTCTGTCGTCCCCTTCTCCTCCTGCCCCCAATCCCTCCCAGCATCAGAGTCTTTTCCAATGAGTCAACTCTTCACATGAGGTGGCCAAAGTACTGGAGTTTCAGCTTTAGCATCATTCCTTCCAAAGAAATCCCAGGGCTAATCTCCTTCAGAATGGACTGGTTGGATCTCCTTGCAGTCCAAGGGACTCTCAAGAGTCTTCTCCAACACCATAGTTCAAAAGCATCAATTCTTCGATGCTCAGCCTTCTTCACAGTCCAATCCTCACATCCATACATGACCACTGGAAAAACCANTGTGGGAGAGGAGAGGGTGGGATGATTTGGGAGAGTGGCATTGTAACATGTATGATATCATAAGTGAAATGAACCGCCAGTCTAAGTTCGATGCAGGATGTAGGATATGCTTGGAACTGGTGCACGGGGATGATCCAGAGAGATGGTGTGGGGCGGGAGGGGGGAGGGGGGTTGGGATTGGGAGCTCATGTACACTCGTAGCTGATTCATGTCAATGTATAGCAAAATGAATGCAGTATTGTAAAGCAAAACAAACTAAACAATAAAAATTTTAAAAAAAGAAAAGAAAAACCATAGCCTTGACTAGATGGACCTTAGTCGGCAAAGTAATGTCTCTGCTTTTGAATATGCTATCTAGGTTGGTCATAACTTTTCTTCCAAGGAGTAAGCATCTTTTAATTTCATGGCTGCAGTCACCATCTGCAGTGATTTTGGAGCCCCCCAAAATAAAGTCTGACACTGTTTCCACTGTTTCCCCATCTATTTCCCATAAAGTGATGGGACCAGATGCCATGATCTTCATTTTCCAAATGTTGAGCTTTAAGCCAACTTTTTCACTCTCCTCTTTCACTTTCATCAGAAGGCTTTTTAGTTCCTCTTCACTTTCTGCCATAAGGGTGGTGTCATCTGCATATCTGAGGTTATTNCAGTCACCATCTGCAGTGATTTTGGAGCCCCCCAAAATAAAGTCTGACACTGTTTCCACTGTTTCCCCATCTATTTCCCATAAAGTGATGGGACCAGATGCCATGATCTTCATTTTCCAAATGTTGAGCTTTAAGCCAACTTTTTCACTCTCCTCTTTCACTTTCATCAGAAGGCTTTTTAGTTCCTCTTCACTTTCTGCCATAAGGGTGGTGTCATCTGCATATCTGAGGTTATTGATATTTCTCCCAGCAATCTTGATTCCAGTCTGTGTTTCTTCCAGTCCAGCATTTCTCATAGAACCCCCTAATCTTCTGTCAAACATATTGCCACTTTGTTATCCAGTGACCCCCCTCCACCACCACAAGAAGGGCCACAGGAAAAGGGGTCTTGAACTGGAATTACATCACATAGGCCAGTATTCCTGAGGCTGACATTCAGTAATGAGGTTATATGTCTTAGGGTTCTTACAGTCCCAGTGAATTTGAAAATTTTGATTTATTTTTATATTCAGTCACTCTTTTCATTCTTTTGAAACAATATCATCCTTGAGAAACAATTTAATAAAATGAAAAAAGAATCTTAGAATTGGGAGCAGACAAATATGTGTTCAAATCCTAATTCTGCTCCTCGTTGGCTGGATTTGGAAGAAGTGCTTGACCTCTCTGGGTCACACAACTGGAATAATTGTACTTTAGGGGCACTGTTACAGTTGAGTGAGATGAGCTACCTCAAGGGTTTGGCATAACACAAGGCCAGGGACAAGCGTTCAATAGATGTTCACCACTGCTGTTACCAGTAAGAAAGAGAACCAGAGAAATACTGAAAGCAGAAACTGTTGCATTGGCCAAAAAATTCATTCAACTTTGTCCAAAAAAGGTAATGGAAAAAACCTGAATGGACTTTGGCCCAACCTGATTTTATTTTCCCTCCAGGATTCATTAACCACAAACCCAGATCTGCATGAGATGGGTATCCATAATCTCTTCAGAAACTCGATGGCTTCCAACTCAGTTCAAAACTGAGTAAGCATACTGGTAGGTAAATGGAGGTCTTTCCCTCTGTTAGTTTTGGACCTTGCTCATTTTCTGTCTGGAGGAACACCCGCCCGGCGTACTTATAGAGTCCCTACCGAAGACACAGAGTCCTGGAGTGTGTTTAACAGCTGGATTTTCCCAATACTTAGCAGCTTACTGCATCTATTGTTACAAGTTTCTTTTTAAAAAATCTCTTTGGCTGCTTGACTGTTTCTATAGTTTGGTCTGTATTCTTTCTTAACCTGTTCAAGTGTGACACACTCTTTTTGAATTTGTTCAAACTGTGCATTCAGTTAACAAAGCCCCATATTAAACTGACACCTCATTGAACACAGAGCATTTTTGGATTCTGTATCTTAGCAATTAATTGATGTCTAATCCATTGGCAGAGTTTTCTAAATTAGTAAAATTCCCAGCACTTTTCCTGATCATTGTGGATCCTTTCATTTAAAAAAAGAAAAAACCTTAACCCCTTTTGCTGTGTTGCAGTTTAAAAATTTTTTACATATGGGTTTTACAGAGCTTTGAAATCTAGATAGGATAATTTCCTGAAAATATTTGTTGGCAATCCCTGTGACAGATTTCCATGAATATTTTACATTTGACTAGGATCCTGGATGTCTGGTGAGTTTCCAGTTGGGTTTCTGGAAGACAAGTGTGCAAAGATGCCTAGCAGCATTACCCTCAGGTCAAATGCCACATGTATGATCAACAGGCGTTTTCTGAGTTTTAGTCTCTTCTCTGTGTGTGTGCCGGGTGGACACTGCACACAAGCAGCGTGCAGTATCAAGCATTGTCAAGCCTTATGTGCTCGGTGTACCTCCTGGCTCATGCTCTTTAAATCCAGTCCCATGAGGTGGGAGCTCTAAGTCTCCCATTTTGCCAGCTCTGCCCACAGCACCTGTGCAGCACCCACGCAAACACTCTCCTGGCTCCCCTTGCTGTCCTTGCCCACAGCCTACACGCACAAGAGAAGAGGGCAGTGCAGTGTATAGGACGCATCAGTGCCCAGGGCACAATCCTGGCTTGGCCACTGCCTGGCTGTGAGACGGGGGGCAAGGCACTTCACCTTCTTGCGCCTCAGTTTCCCCATGTTTAAAGCAAAGATATAATAGGACAGTCTTCATTATTTGTGAACTTCTTTGAGGTTTCAATTACTGGCTAAAATGTATTTCTAACCCTCAAATCAGTAATACTCCAGGTGCTGTTCTGGACACTGATGTACTTGGAAGTGGGGTGGGGTTATGGGTCATGTAATGACATGACCTGCAGATTCCCAGCTCAGCTCCAACAAGGTGATGTCTGCTGCTGGGTTTAGTTCTTCTACAGTAAACCAGTATCCTTTTGCAGGATATTCAGTGCTGTGTTTTTCCCATTTTTGTGCTCTTTGTTGGTGCTGAGTCTCTGTCTAGTGATCCTAAGCCTTGGCAGGCTGTGATGTGCACTATGGAGTAAATAAATGTGTTAGATAGCTTCATCTGGGCATGAGTGCCATCAGCTGTGAGTCCAATGTTAGTAATCAGCTATGTATGCAATTTTTTGAATTTATCATTTTTTTTTAAAAAACTGATGTATAGTTGATTTACAGTTTGTATTATTTTCTGCTGTACAGCAAAGTGACTCAGTTATGCCCATATACACACATTCTTTTTATATTTTTCCACTACAGTATTTTTAAATAAAAACTTACATAAAACCAGATAATGTATTAATTGGCAAAAAAAAAAAAAAAATAGTGTGACCAGAAGATTGCAGGACCCTAATCTTGGGTTCCCCTGGGATCACTGGTTTGGTATTCATTAATTCAGTGTTCAGGGAGAAATTACTGGAACAAAACTACCATGAATAGCGAGAATCAACTGCCTCAGTTTTGCACGGTCAGTTCAGTCACTCAGTTGGGTCCAACTCTTTCCGATCCCATGGACTATAGCACTTCCTGTCCATCAGGCCTGTCCAGGACAGGCTTCCCTGTCCATCACTAACTCCTGAAGCTTGCTCACACTCATATCCATCGAGTCAGTGATGCTATCCAACCCTCTCATCCTCTGCCATGACCCTCTCCTCCTGCCTTCAATCTTTCCCAGCATCAGGGTCTTTTCCAATGAATCAGTTCTTCACATCAGGTGGTCAAAGTATTGGAGCTTCAGCTTCAACATCAGTCCTTCCAATGAACACCCAGGACTGATCTCCTTTAGGATGGACTGGTCTGATCTCCTTGCAGTCCAAGGGCTTCTCAAGAGTCTTCTTCAACACCACAGTACAAAAGCATCAATTCTTTGGTGCTCAGCTTCACGACTACTGAGTTATAAGCCAACTTTTTCACACTCCTCGTTCACTTTCATCAAGAGGCTCGAATTTAAATAAATGAATGCATGCCAGGTGCTCAGAACCATGGCTGACACGCAGTTAATGTCACTTAATGCTCTGGAAAGTCCATCATCTTCCTCATCGCCTGGCCTGTCCTTCTGGGCTCCTCACTGTTGGCAAGCTTTCTGAATCTCTGGGACCTCAGAGGAGTGGTCTGGGCTGTTCTGGGTGTCCAGCCCCTCTCGAACAAATCACTGTAGCCCTTTCTAGTCTGGGTTAGAGCTGGCTGAGGGCATCATTTTCTCCATGACCCTTGATTTGCTTGCCCACCATCACACAGAATGGTCCCCTGTTTTCATCAGCCCTTTGGCACTGCTTGAGGGTGAGTGCCATCAGTCCACTGAAAACAGGCCTTCTTTCTCCAGGATTTGGAAACCATACCAGGGTGGAGACAGTGCTCAGGGTGACTTTAGTTGCATCAGAGCATAGTTTTAGTTTTCTTACCTGGAATCATCTCTGAGTGGTTAGAAACCTACCTCAGGTAATTAACAACTCTGCTGCCACTCTGGCAGTCTGTTCCCTGCAGAGTGTCCTGAGTGTTTCTTAAAAACCTCACTCAAGAACACGTCACTTTCTGATTCATGCTCTTCCAAGTGGCTTCCTGTGGTATCTGGAGTGAAGCCCAAATTCACCACTAGGGCCCGTTTCCAAACTGGGACTGGGCCAGAGGGAACTTGTCGTCTTCTTGTTCTTCTAGATTTTGGAGCTGCTTTGAGGCTCCAAGGGAGGTAGTATTAGGCCCCAAGCCTCTCAGAATGCCCTGTGCCGCAGGAAGGAGTGTGGCCTTTGCCATCAGGCAAACCTGGCTTCTAGTCTCTGGTGAACCACCTAGTACCTGTGTGTCCTGGATGAAGTCCCTGATCACCTGACTTCCTTGCTTTCAGCCTGTCGTGTAATGGCTTAGAGTGTGCACTTGAACTTCTGTTTTTCCACATAGTACCTGCGTGTCTCCAAATCTTTAATCTGGAAATAGAGATAGACCTAGGATCCAGAGTTCTTATGAGGATTAAATGAGAGAACGTATGTAAAGCTTTTAGAAATCTGTCTCACACATAGCAAGGGTTCAGTAAAGGACAGCAGTGATCCAATAACTCTGTTATTACTATGATCGTTGTCATTACTATTAAGTGTGAAATGCATTTACTTATAACCATTTCAGAGGAATCTCTGAGAATTAAATGAGAATATCACTAAAAACTCTAACACATAATAGTGTTAGGCCCTGACCGGCCTAATCACGGGAGACGTCGCTTCACAGCTCACCAAGACCCGAATTCGATGCAAACAGCAAGAGGATTTATTGAACCGGCTCGCCGGGGTTCGATCATCCTCGAAAGGAGCAAACCCCAACCTCAGTTATAGAGCAGTTTTTATACACAAAAGCTACAAGTAGGTATAGGTGGGGTGAAGACAATCTGAACAAACTGATTGGTGGGCATAGCTTGACCTTTACAGAGATAGGTCTGGAAATTATCAGGTTGAAAAGGCTGACTGACCACCTTGCGGTGGTTAGCCAATTCTCAGAAAAATAGTTCTCTAGGAAAGTTTAATAGAAAAACAATTATCCGGGGGGTCTCTTGTGAGGGCCAGGAAACTAGACTATAGGTCATCAGATAGGGGGCAGATTCTTTTTCCATGAGTCATGACTTGCCTCTAAGGATCAGAACAAAGGATTGCTTTTAAAATTTAACTTTTTCTCTTCAATAGATTCTCTGACCCTTTTTTCTTGTTTTTATCCTTTCTTCTTCTTCCCACCCATTTAAATGTTGGGCACATGTGGACTCTAACCCATAGTTTACATATATTATATTTAGACTACAGCCATACAACTACTAGATTTTTTAAAGCCCCAAAGCAGACTTCCCTGGTGGTCCAGTGGTTGAAAATCTGTCTGCCAATGTCGGGGACACATTGGTCCTCTGGTCCGGAGGATTTCACCTGCCACAGGGCAGCTATCCCGGGCCCCACAACTACAGATCCCACGTGTCATGGAGCCTGTGCTCCACAACAAGAGAAGTCTGTGATGGGACGTCCCCGCACCACAGCTAGAGAGCAGCCCCTGATCGCCACAATTAGAGAAAGTCAGCTTGTGACAGTGAAGACCAGCACAGCCAAAAAATTGCTGTTGTTCAGTTGCTCAATCATGCGACCCCATGAACTGCAGGCTTCCCTCTCTCCCAGAGTCTGCTCAGGCTCATGTCCATCAAACAGGTGATGCCATCCAACCATCTCATCCTCTGTCATCCCCTTCTCCTCCTGCCCACAATCTTTCCCAGCATCAGGGTCTTTTCCAATGAGTCAGCTCTTCACATCAGGTGGCCAAAGTACTGGACTTCAGCATCAGTCTTTCCAATGAACATTCAGGACTGATTTCCTTTAGTATTGGATCTCCTTGTAGTCCAAGGGACTCTCAAGACTCTTCTCCAATACCTCAGTTCAAAAGCAGCAATTCTTCAGCACTCAGCCTTCTTTATGGTCCGATTCTCACATCCATACATGAC
>SJYA01011030.1:0-12774 GCA_006410615.1 Neotragus moschatus
AAAAAAAAAAAAAAAAAAAAACAGAGTCTTGTCTGGATGAATGATGAGACCCACTACCACTAACTGGGATGTATTTTGGTTGAATTAAGCCAATTCACACACCTAAAATCTGTTGCAAATGTATAGCAATAAAAATACTGATAGTACAGGTAGTCTAGAGTCTACACAGGGGCTTCCCAGGTGGCGCTAGTGGTAAAGAACCTGACTGCCAATGCAGGAGATATGAGACATGGGTTTGATCCCTAGGTTGGGAAGATGCCCTGGAGGAGGGCATGGCAACCCACTCCAGCATTCTACCTGGAGAATCTCATGGACATAGGAGCCTGGTGGGCTGTAATCTACGGGGTTGCAGAGATTCAGACAGGACTGAAGCGACTTAGCACACATGCAGAGTCTACTCAAAGGGCACGGGAATGTTTAATCTATCCAAAACAATGGCCTGACTCTTGGTATTAGACCCTCAAGTTCAGTAAACTGAGGTAGACAGTCATTACAAGCAGGCCCTGCCAACAAAAAGTTGCAGCCATTGTGAGGGGAGATCATAATGGCAAGAAAAGGGAATTGCGGGACACGAAGGGATAAGTTATGGGAGAGCAGAGGCAGGAGAAGCTTCCAGAAGGCAGGCCTGCCTGCTCTGAATCTTGAGATATTGAGTCTTGTGGTTCAATTTTCAGAATAAATTCTTGACTGTATATTTTTGTTGTTGTTTAGTAGCTAAGATGTATCTGACTCTTGTGACCCCATAGACTGTAGCCTGCCAGGCTCCTCTGTCCATAGGATTTCCCAGGCAAGAATACTGGAGTGGGTTGCCATGCCCTTCTCCAGGGGATCTTCCTAACCCAGGGATTGAATCCGTGTCTCCCCCATTGACAGGTGGATTTTATACCACTGAGCCATCTGGGAAGCCTTTGCATGTGTACATTACTATACAAAATAATGTTTATGAAAACACTATGTAAACTATCAAAACCAGCAGAACTGATACATTACTATTATTTCTAAATCCCCCCACAAATAGGCCAGTCACCCTCAAATGTAAGAACCCCCTCCCCCATCACCACACACATACACTTGTTGACATTTGCTATAAACATTATACGTTTATAACATAACATAAATAAGTTTATAATAATGTTTCCAAAATGATTATATTATCTGCCTTTAAAGAAGTCTCCAGTTGGAACAGGAGTCCCTGGCGAATGGCTGAGTGCCACCATGGGCACTGTCTCGCATTGACTGAGTGAGTACTTAATGAAATGAACAGTAATGGCAGCAAATGATTGGAAAATAGGATCATGACTTGTCATTAGCCTCCAGAAAAGGCCCTGAAAATGTGAGCACTGTGAGGAAAAAAAAAAAAAAAAACCCAGGCAGTGGCATGGCCAAGGTAGTCCTGGCTTGCTCTCCTGAGTACGAGTCTTACATATAAGTCAGTTTCATTTCCTTTAGATCCTAAATATCAAGCAACATTTGAAAAAAGAAGTTTTTGGTAGGGCTAGGCAAGGGTTAGGAAGGCTGTTTCTTCAGCATCAAACTCTTTTTCTTTTTTTTCATCAAACTCTTATTTGTAATTTCTATGTACATTTATTCAAAGACCATCTTGGATTGAGTTAGGCCACTGCCCGGGTCTGCAAGAAGATGAAGACAAAAGGAAGACTTTCCAGGGACTGCAATAAACACAGTTTTCATTTTGTTTTTGTGTAATCAAAGCCCTGATGAGTCAGTATCAGGTTGAGCTTTAACCTTTAATCCACTGTGCACTAATGACTTGAGTGTGAGACTCCCAATCACAGTTCTTTTTGCTTTGACTGGGTGCGGCTGGAGTTCTGGGCTGACTGGTGCATCCAGTTGGCTTTCTTGATCTTTACCCTTCTCCCTAGGGCTTTCTTCTTTTCTGTAAGTGGAGTTAGAAAAGGACTTGTTGTTGTTCAGTCACTAACTCATGCCCAACTCTTTGTGACTCCTTGGACTGTAACCCTCCAAATGCCTCTGTTTATGGGATTTCCCAGGCAAGAATACTGGAGTGGGCTGCCATCTCCTTCTTCAGAGGATCTTCCCACCCAGGGATCGAACCTGCATCTCCTGCATTGACAGGTGGATTCTTTACTGCTACGACCAGGGAAACCCTAGAAAAGGGCACAAGAAAATATCTGGGAGGAGAGAATGATATCCTTCTTTCCAATGTCAAATTTCCTTCCAGCCAGTTAGGCGCCGCCTCTAAAGTTCATAAAGGACAAGACCCCAGCACAGACTAAGGGCTTAACCAAGAATTCTGGCTCCTTGGGAAAGATCTCACAAAAGGTCTTCTACGTTTTATTAAGCAAAACCAGAGCAGACTGTCATCACCACTGCGATGCAAAGCAAAAAGGGAAATAGCAAAGAAGGAACTTCCCTCCTGTCACTAGAGCAGTGGTTCCGAAACGGGCAATTTTGCCTCTGCAGGGGACGTTTGGCAGCATGGTCTGGAGATATTTTGGGGGGACATGACTTGAAGTGTGGGGGCGTGTGCTACTAGCATCTAGTGGGCACAGGACCGTCACCCACAGTAGATTTCCGAGCGCAAAAAGTCAACAGTTGAGAAATTCTGAGCTAGGATACTCTGTTATCTTTTGAACTTCATCCCTAGCCAGCTACCGTCCCCCTGCCCACCAAAAATCAGTGAGACATGAATGCCAAAACTTATCCTTGACACCTCCCTTCCCTGAATCTAGTGTACATAGTTTTCCGACCCCACCTATTAGCCATGCACTCACTTAAATGCAATCAATCCTAAAGGAAGTCAATCCTGAATATTCACTGAAGGACTGATGCTGAAGCTGAACCTCCAGTACTTAGGCTACCTGGCGTGAAGAGCTGACTCAATGGAAAAGACCCTGATGCTTGGAAAGATTGAAGGTGGGAGGAGACGGGGATGACAGAGGATGAGATGGTTGGATGGCATCACTGACTCGATGGACATGAGTTTGAGCAAGCTCCAGGAGATTCTGAAAGACAGGGAAGCCTGGCATGCTCCAGTCCATGGGTTTGCAGAGTCAGACATGACTGAGTGACTCAACAACACTTAGATGGGAAACCACCTTTCACATCTACTCTCCTCCCATCCTCACCTCTGCTGTTCTGTTCAGGTCCTTATCGCCTCACCCTTATAGGTCACGTGGGTGTGTGCTGTGTGCTAATTCACTGCAGTCGTGTCTGACTCTTTGCAACCCACTGGATTGCAGCCCACCAGGCTCTTCTGTCCATGTGGATTCTCCAGGCAGGAATACTGGAGTGGGTTGCCACGTACTCCTCCAGGGGGTCTTCTCAACCCAGGGATCAAAGCTTCTTCTCCTGCCTCTCTCGCTTTGGCAGACAGGTTGTTTACCACTAGCACCACCTGGGAAGCCCCTGAGTACCCGTGGCACTTGACAAATTCCTCTACTGTAGCATATAATACCGGAGAAGGCAATGGCACCCAACTCCAGTACTCTTGCCTGGAAAATCCCATGGACGGAGGAGCCTGGAAGGCTGCAGTCCATGGGGTCGCTGAGGGTCGGACACGACTGAACAACTTCACTTTCACTTTTCACTTTGATGCATTGGAGAAGGAAATGGCAACCCACTCCAGTGTTCTTGCCTGCAGAATCCCAGGGACGGGGGAGCCTGGTGAGCTGCCGTGTCTATGGGGTCGCACAGAGTCAGACACGACTTAAGTGACTTAGCAGCAGCAGCAGCAGCAGCATATAATACAGAAGATTGTAGGCATGTCCATTTTTTCCCACTGGATTCAGGTTTCTGGATGCCAGAGACTGTTCAGGATGATTCCAGGATTTCTACCTAGAAGGAGCTTAGGGCCAGCAATCTGATTGGAAGGGATAATAACCAGGGGCTTCTCTGGATGCCATGTGTATAGCATGCAAGCACAATAATCTTAACTCAAGTTCTGAGTTTATTTGTGATAGCTAGAGGGAAGACACAGTGTGGCACCATGGAGACTATAAAGATAGATGTAACCTGATCAGTCTGGGTTTAATTGACTCATAGGTTCTTTGCTCTTCAGCAAATGATTTTTGTCTAGAAATGTTGCAGGGGTACGCTCAAAGCAATGTTGTTGACACAAGAGGCCTGTGATGTGATCCTCTGAATTTAACCTTAGGCAGAGTAGCAAGGTGCTGAGCAGAGTCTTCATCAATGTCCTGAAACCCATTGATCTCTACGTCTTTACACTTGACAGCAGTGATTAAATTGACTCTTTAAAAAATTTTATTGGGTTATAATTTACAATGCTGTATTAGTTTCAGTTGTATAGCAAAGTGAATCAGTTATACATGTACATATATCTAATCTTTTTTAGCTTCATTTTCCATATAGGCCATTACAGAGTATTGAGTAGAGTTCCATGTACTGTACAGTAAGCCCTTATTAGTTGTCTATTTTATATATAGTAGTGTACATTTGTTAATCCCAATTTTCAATTTCATCCCCCATCCCTTACCTCCCAGTAACCATGTCTGTAACTCTTTTTGTTTTGTAGATAAGTTTGTTTGTAGCTTTTTATTTTTTAGATTCCACATATAAGCAATATTATACGATATTTTATTTTCTCTTTATGACTTCCTTCACTCTGTATGACAGTCTTCAGGTCCATCAATGTCTCTGCAAATGGCAAGATTTCGTTCCTTTTTGAGGTTGAGTAATATTCCATTGTGTACATGTGTCACATCTTCTTTGTCCATTCCTCTGTTGATAGACATTTAGGTTGCTTCCATATCTTGGCTATTGTGAGTAGTGCTACAATAAATACTGGGATGTATGTATCTTTTTGAATTATGATTTTCTCCAGATATTTGCCCAGGAGTTGGATTGCTGGATCCTATGATAGTTATAGTTTTAGTTTTTTAGGGAACCTCCACTCTTGAAATCAATGAGACACTCCTCTCCTCAGAACTCTCCAATGGCCTTCAAGGCCCTACCCCATCCTACCTTGCTAACCTCTTTTCCCACCGCTGTCCCCCAGTGTGCCCTCCTCTAGCCCCAGAGACCTCCAGTCCCCTCCTCACACAGGCCTATTGCACTTCTGCCTTAGGGCCTTTGCCTTGCCTATGCCCTCTGCTTCTTGCCCCATTCCTTCCCCTCATTCAGACCGTTGTTCATTGAGGCCTGCCCTGACCACCTCCTTGAAAATTGAAAACCGCATCAATACTCCCTATCTCCCATCATGGGTCACTCTGTCTCTCTACAGTCAAAAGAAAGCTTCAGGAGGGCAGGGAATTTGCTCTGATTTGTTCCCAGCTGTATCCACAACACTCATAACTATACCTGACACATAGTACATACTCAATAAATATATTTGAATGAACAAATAAATTACACTTTGCTAGGTGCTGTCAGGGATACCAACCAACCAACAAAAGGCAATAGTTCTGGCTGTTGCCCTTGGGGAACTACTAAGTTGTGGAAAGACATAGAAAACAACTAGAGAAAATGAAGTAAATGAAATGCTCTTTTGTGTTACAGGCTTCAGAGAAAGGCAAGACAAACCAATATGGTTGACATTGCTTGTGAGAGCTTCTTGGAATAGATGGGAGTTAAACTAGACCTTAAAGGATGATCAGAACTTAGAGAAAGAAGTGGGGAGGGAGCTGGAAAAGTGGAGGGAGGGAGAGAGCACATGAGTGAATAGTAGATAGCTTATGGCTGGATCTCAGAAGCAATAAGGAGACGTTCATGAACCAGGTAGTGATATACATAATATATGTGGTGTTTAGGAGATTGGGTGGTCTAAGATGAGTCATCAAGACTTCTTCATTCTTGTCTAGAGGGAAGAAGGTAGTGGAAGGACAGTTTGAGGTTTGGGCAATCAGGAACAGGGTCAGCCTCTAGGCAAAGTACGGGCCCCACCATCAGATCACAGGGGCCTGGAGGCTGATTCTTCCATGGGTCAAACAACTTGGGGCACTCTGCTACAAAGAGTACATGGGGATGGGGGGTTGGGGCCTGGTAACCCTACTCTCTCTCTCTTTCCCCTTGAGAGCATTCAGTATTACCTGCAGGGGCTCCATGGCCTCACTCCCTTCAGGCCACAAACCCTTCCTCTATGTAACTGACCCTTTTCTGCTTTCTGACTCTTTGGAGGAAGAGCCTCTGTCAGTCAGTTCACTTGCTCAGTCATGTCCAACTCTTTGCAGCATGCCAGGCTTCTCTGTCTATCACCAAATCCTGGAGCTTGCTCAAACTCACGTCCATCAAGTCAGTGATACCATCCAACCATCTAATCCTCTGTTGTCCCCTTCTTCTACCTTCAATCTTTTGCAACATCAGGGTCTTTTCAAATGAGTCAGTTCTTCACATCAGGTGGCCAAAATATTGAAGTTTCAGCTTCAGCATCAGCATCAGTTCTTCCAGTGAATATTCAGGACTGATTTCCTTCAGGATTGACTGGTTTGATCTCCTGGCAGTCCAAGGGACTCTCAAAAATCTTCTCCAGCACCACAATTCAAAAGCATCAATTTTTTATTGCTCAGCTTTCTTTATAGTCCAACTCTCACATCCATACATGACTACTGGAAAAAGCATAGCTTTGACTAGGCAGACCTTTGTTGGCAAAGTAATGTCTCTGCTTTTTAATATGCTGTCTATGTTGGTCACAGTGTAACAGGAGGGAAAGGGGCAAGGCACAACTTTTGAAAAAATGACATAGCCCAAGGACACAACATAAACTGATTAGAATCAAATGGGACCAAACAGCAGACAAGACTAGAACTTAATCCTCAATCAACAAGTGAAATGACACACCAGAGGTGCCATGACAATTCCACAGCTCTGTTAAAAGACCAAGGAGTGAGGCAGTGGCCCAAATCCAGGAAATCTCTGCCCCTTACCCAAAATAGTTTGAATAGTCCTCCCACTCATTAGCATATGAAATCACCCAGCCTATAAAAACTATGCCACATTTCTTTTTTTTAATTAATTAATTTATTTTAATTGGAGGATAATTACTTTACAATATTGTAGTGGTTTTTGTCATACATTGGCATGAATCAGCCATGGGTATATATGTGTTCCTCATCCTGAAACCTCCTCCCACCTCCCTCCCCATCCCATCTCTC
Source organism: Neotragus moschatus (assembly GCA_006410615.1). Classification (NCBI taxonomy): domain Eukaryota; kingdom Metazoa; phylum Chordata; class Mammalia; order Artiodactyla; family Bovidae; genus Neotragus; species Neotragus moschatus. The sequence goes on from SJYA01011030.1 coordinate 7,089, forward strand.
TGGGTCATCCCAGTGCGCTAGCCCTGAGCACCCTGTCTCATGCATCAAACCTGAACTGATGATCTATTTCACATATGATAATATACATGATTCAGTGCTATTCTTTCAAATCATCCCATCCTTGCCTTCTCCCACAGAGTCCAAAATTCTGTTCTTTACATATGATTCTTTTTTGCTGTCTCACATATAGGGTCATCGTTACAATCTTTCTAAATTCATTATATATATGTTAATATACTGTATTGGTGTTTTTCTTTCTGACTTACTTCACTCTGTATAATAAGCTCCAGTTTTATCCACCTCATTAGAACTGATTCAAATGCATTCATTTTAATAGCTGAGTAATATTCCATTGTGTATACGTACCACAGATTTCTTATCCATTCGTCTGCCGATGGACATCTAGGTTGCTGCCATGTCCTGGCTATTGAAAACAGTGCTGTGCTGAACACTGGGGTACACATGTCTCTTTCAATTCTGGTTTCCTTGGTGTGTATGCCCAGCAATATGTATGCCCAGCAGTGGGATTACTGTGTCGTATGGCAGTTTTATTTCCAGTTTTTTAGGGAATCTCCACACTGTTCTCCCAAGTGACCATGCCAGATTTCATGGAGGCTGCATTCACCCTCTGCGATGGCCCACACTTGTCTGTGGAGTGTGCTTCTCTCTGAATCTGAATAAATCCACTTCTTACCTGTCACTTTGTCTCTCACTGAATTCTTTCTGCGATGAGACATCAAGTAGCTAAGTTTCATTAGGTCCTGAAACCAGGTACTGCAGGTTTTGGCTGGGTTTGAGCCCCAGCCACATGGGTTCAAGTCCCAAGCACAGTTTTGGCTGGGTTTGAGTCCCAGCCATGTGTGTTCTAGTCCCAGCCATGTGGGTTCGAGTCCCAATCTGAGGTAAAAGGTTTCAAAAGCTTTTCATCCAAGGAGCAAGCTTCTTTTAATTTCATGGTGGTGGTCAACATCAGAGGTTATTTTGGACCCCCCAAAATGAAGTTTCTCACTGTTTCCATTGTTTTGTCATCTATATGCCATGAAGTGATGGGACTGGATGCCATGATCTTCGTTCTCTGAATGTTGAGTTTTAATCCAGCTTTTTTACCCTCCTCTTTCATTTTCATCAAGAGGCTGTTTAGTTTTTCTTCATTTTCTGCCATAAGGGTGGTGTCATCTGCATATCTGAGGTTATTGATATTTCTGCTGCCCGTCTTGATTCCAGCTTGTACTTCCCTCCAGCCCAGCGTTTCTCATGATGTACTCTGCATATAAGTTAAATAAGCAGGGTGACAATACACAGCCTTGATTTCCCCAATTTGGAACCAATCTGTTGTTCCATGTCTGGTTCTAACTGTTGCTTCTTGACCTGAATACACATTTCTCAAGAGGCATGTCAGGTTGTCTGGTATTCCCATCTCTTGAAGAATTTTCCAGTTTGTTGTGATCTATGCAGCCAAAAATTTTGGCATAATCAATAAAGCAGAAGTAGACGTTCTTCTTGAATTCTCTTGAATTTTTGGAGATACAATAGATGTTGGTAACTTGATCTCTAGTTTGTCTGCCTTTTATAAATCCAGCTTGAACATCTGGAATTTCACTGTTCATGTACTGTGAAAGCCTGGCTTGGAGACTTTTGACTATTACTTTGCTAGCGTGTGAGATGAATGCAATCGTGTGGTAGTTTGAGCATTTTTTGGCATTGCTTTTCTTTGGGACTGAAATGAAAACGGACCCTTTCCAGTCCTGTGGCCACTGCTGAGTTTTCCAAATTTGCTGGCATGTTGAATGCAGCATTTTCGCAGCATCATCTTTTAGGATTTGAAATAGCTCAACTGGAAGTTCATCACCTCCACTAGCTTTGTTCATTGTGATGCTTCCTAAGGCCCACTTGACTTCACACTCCAGGATGTCTGGCTCCAGGTGAGTGATCACACCATCTCGATTATCTGGGTCATGAAGATCTTTTTTGTGTAGTTCTTCTGTCTATTGTTGCCACCTCTTCTCAATATTTTCTGCTTCTGTTAGGTCCATGGCATTTCTTGCCTTTATTGTGCCCATGTTTGAATGAAATGTTCCCTTAGTTTCTCTAATTCTATTTCTTTTTTTTTTTTTTTTGCCTTTATTTATTATTATTATTATTATTTTACTTTACAATACTGTATTGGTTTTGCAGAGACTTCTAGTCTTTCTCATTCTATTGTTTTCCTCTATCTCTTTGCATTGATCACTGAGGAAGCCGTTTCTTATCTCTCCTTGCTATTCTTTGGAACTCTGCATTCAAATGGGTAAATCTTTCCTTTTCTCCTTTGCCTTTAGCATCTCTTCTTTTCTTTGCTATTTTTCTCTTAGCTTTTCTCTTCTTTTCTCAGGGATTCTGTGCCTCATTGTTCGGAGAAGGCAGTGGAAACCCACTCCAGTACACTTGCCTGGGAAAATCCCATGGACGGAGGAGCCTGGTAGGCTGCAGTCCATGGGGTCGCTAGGAGCCAGACACAACTGAATGACTTCACTTTTACTTTTCACTTGCATGCACTGGAGAAGGAAATGCCAACCCACTCCAGTGTTCTTGCCTGGAGAATCCCAGGGACGGGGGAGCCTGGTGGGCTGCCGTCTATGGGGTCGCAAGGGTCAGACAGGACTGAAGAGACTAAGCAGCAGCAGCAGCATCTGTGTCTCATTCAGTCCAGGGCTTCTCCTATGGCCTCAGATTGGGGTGCTGTCACTGGGGCCACTAGCTCAGGTCTCAGCCCGGACCCCTGCCACCTTCTCACTACACTCTCCACCCTGGAGGGAAGCCCTATTCAGGTCCTGCCCGCTTCCCTGACCCAGGCAGGGCCAGTCTGTACACACCATCAGATCTTCAACAGCCCCATCTGTGCTGGTGCCTCAGGACTCAGATGCAAATACATCATTTGCATGTTAGTTTCCTGCAGCTTCTGGCCCTGAAAAGCCTCCATTGTTTGTCTAGAATGTGTTATGCTTTACATCTGAACACCACATCTCCAGTCCCTCGGACCTCTTCTCCATCCCCTCTATCCAAGGTGTTTCTCTGAGGAGGGGGCTCTTTGCATAGCTGTGACACTGCTCTGGGCACCAGTGTGCTAATTTGCACTTCCAAAGAACAGAAGGAAAAGGCAAAGGAGAAAAGGAAGGATATACCCATTTGAATGCAGAGTTCCAAAGAATAGCAAGGAGAGAGAAGAAAGCCTTCCTCAGGGATCAATGCAAAGAAAGAGAGGAAAACAATAGAATGGGAAAGACTAGAGATCTCTTCAAGAAAATTAGAGATAGCAAGGGAACATTTCCTGCAAAGATGGGCACAATAAAGGACAGAAATGATATGGACCTAACAGAAGCAAAAGATATTAAGAGTTGGCAAGAATACATAGAAAAACTATGCAAAAAAGATCTTCATGACCCAGAGATGATGTGATCACTCACCTAGAGCCACATCCTGGAATGTGAAGTCATGTGGGCCTTGGGAAGCATCCCAATGAACAAAGCTAGTGGAGGTGGTAAACTTCCAGTTGAGCTATTCCAAATCCTAAAAGATGATGCTGTGAAAGTGCTGCACTCAGTATACCAGCAAATTTGGAAAACTCAGCAGTGGCCACAGGACTGGAAAAGGTCTGTTTTCATTTCAGTCCCAAAGAAAGTCAATACCAAAGAATGCTCAAACTATCACACGATTGCATTCATGTCACACACTAGCAAAGTAATGGTCAAAATTCTCCAAGCCAGCCTTTCACAGTACGTGAACCGTGAACTTCCAGATGATCAAGCTGGATTTAGTTAAGGGAGAGGAACCAGAGATCGAATTGCCAACATCCACTNTGTTTTCATTTCAGTCCCAAAGAAAGTCAATACCAAAGAATGCTCAAACTATCACACGATTGCATTCATGTCACACACTAGCAAAGTAATGGTCAAAATTCTCCAAGCCAGCCTTTCACAGTACGTGAACCGTGAACTTCCAGATGATCAAGCTGGATTTAGTTAAGGGAGAGGAACCAGAGATCGAATTGCCAACATCCACTGGATCATCAACAAAGTGACAGAGTGCCGGAAAAACGTTGACAATGTTTTATTGACTATGCCAAAGTCTTGATTGTGTGGATCACAACAAACTGTGGGAAATTCTTCAAGAGATGGGAATACCAGACCAGCTGACCTGCCTCNGGACTGGAAAAGGTCCACTTTCATTTCAGTCCCAAAGAAAGGCAATGCCAAAGAATGCTCAAACTACCAAAGGATTGCATTCGTCTCACCTGCTAGCAAAGTTATGGTCAAAATTCTCCAAGCCAGGCTTTCACAGGACGGAAACCCTGAACTTCCAGATGATCAAGCTGGATTTAGACAAGGGAGAGGAACCAGAGATCGAATTGCAAACATCCCTTGGATCATCAACAGAGTGCTGGAAAAATGTCAACTTACGTTTTATTGACTATGCCAAAATCTCAATTGTGCGGATCACAACAAACTGTGGAAAATTCTTCAAGAGATGGGAATATCGGACCACTTGACCTGCCTCCTCAGAAATCTGTATGCAGGTCAAGAAGCAACTGTTAGAAGTGGACATGGAACAACACACTGGTTCCAAATCGGGAAAGGAGCACCTCAAGGCTGTATATTTTCACCCTGCTTATTTAACTTATATGCGGAGTACATCATGAGAAATGAAGATCATGGCATCCGGTCCCATCAGTTCATGGCAAATAGATGAGGAAACAATGGAAACAGTGGCAGACTTTCTTATCTTGGGCTCCAGAATGACTGCAGATTGTGACTGCAGCCATGAAATGAAAAGAAGAAAAGCTCCTTGGAAGAAAAGTTATGACCAACCTAAACAGCATATTACAAAGCAGAGACATTGCTTTGCCAAGAAAGGTCCTTCTAGTCAAAGGTTTGGTTTTTCCAGTAGTCACGTATGGGTGTGAGAACTGGACTACAAAGAAAGCTGGGTGCCAAAGAATTGATGCCTTTGAACTGTGGTGTTGGAGAAGCCTCTTGAGAGTCCCTTGATCTGCAAGGAGATCCAACCAGTCCAACCTAAAGGAAATTAGTCCTGAATATTCATTGTAAGGACTGATGTTGCATCTGAGACTCCAATGGTTTGGCCACCTGATGCAAAGAACTGACTCTTTTGAAAAGACCCTGATGCTGGGAATGACTGAAGGTGGGAGGAGAAGGGGACGAGAGAAGATGAGATGGTTGAATGGCATCACTGATTGAATAGTCATGAGTTTGAGCAGGCTCCCAGAGTTGGTGATGGACAGGGAACCCTGACATGCTGCAGTCCATGTGGTGGCAAAGAGTCNACTCCAATGGTTTGGCCACCTGATGCAAAGAACTGACTCTTTTGAAAAGACCCTGATGCTGGGAATGACTGAAGGTGGGAGGAGAAGGGGACGAGAGAAGATGAGATGGTTGAATGGCATCACTGATTGAATAGTCATGAGTTTGAGCAGGCTCCCAGAGTTGGTGATGGACAGGGAACCCTGACATGCTGCAGTCCATGTGGTGGCAAAGAGTCAGAGTGACTGAACTGAACTGAACTTAGAGGTCACTTTGTTTATCAGGCTGTTGCACATTTGCTTCAGCAAGCAAGGAATGGAAGTCTCACTATTCCCTTGGAAAGCACCAGGCTTGGGGGAGGGCGGCGGAGCAGCAACACCTATCTTGAT
>SJYA01011033.1:3017-13053 GCA_006410615.1 Neotragus moschatus
GATCAGCATGGATCGTCAGTAAAAACAAGTCCTGAAGCCGATTGTGGTTAAAATCATGAGCTACTTATTGCAAAATTCAGGCTTAAATTGAAGAAAGTAGGGGAAATCACTAGCCATTCAGGAATGACCTAAATAAAATCTCTTGTACAGTGGAGATGACAAATAGATCAAGGGATTAGGTCTCATAGATAGTGTACGAAGAATTATGGATTTATATCCATAATATTGTATAGGAGGCAATAACCAAAACCATCCCAAAGAAAATGAAATGCAGGAAAGGAAGGTAGTTGTCTGAGGAGTCTTCACAAACAGCTTAGGAAGGAAAAGAAGTGAAAGGCAAAGGGGAAAATTAAAGTTATAGCCAACTGAATGCACACTTTCAAAGAACAGAAAGGTGAGATGAGATATGAAGGTCTTTTTAAACGAACAGTACAAAGAAATAGAGGAAAACAATAGAACTGGAAAGACTAGGCATTTCTTAAAGAAAATTGGAGATACAAGGGAATGCTTCATATAAGAATAGATATGATAAAGGACAGAAATGGCAAGGATCTAATAGAAGCGGAAGAGGTGGCAATAATGCAAAGAACTATAGAAAAAAAAAAGGTGTTAATGATCCAAATAACCATGATAGTATGATCATTCACCTAGAGACAGACATCCTGGAGTGTGAAGTCAAGTAGGCCTTAGGAATCATTATTGCAAACAAAGCTAAGGGAGGTGATGGGATTCCAGCTGAGCTATTTCAAATCCTAAAAGATGATGAAGTTAAAGTGCTACACTTAATATTTCATCAAATTTGAAAAACTCAGAAAAGGCCACAGGATTGGAAAAGGCCAGTTTCATTCCAATCCCAAAGAAAGGCAATGCCATAGAGTATTCAAGCTACTGTACAATTGCACTCATTTCACATGCTAACAAGGTTATCCTCAAAATCCTTCAAACTAGGCTTCAGTAGTACATAACTTGAGAACTTTCAGATGTATAGACTGGGTTTCAAAGAGAAACAGCAAAGGTCAAGTTGACAACATTCATTGGATTGAGGAGAAAGCAAGGGAATTCCAGAAACACATCTACTTCTGCTCCATTGACTGTGCTAAATCTTTTGACTCTATGGATCACAATAAAATATGAAAAAATCTTGAAGAGATGGGAGTACCTGATCATCTTACTTGTCTCCTGATAAACCTGTATGCAAATCAAGATACAACAGTTAGAAATATACATGGAACAATTGAGTGGTTCCAGATTGGGAAAGGAGTCCAACAAGGGTGCATATTGTAAGCCTGCTTATTTAACTTATATGAGGAGTAGTACATCATGTAAAAAGAAAGACTGGATGAATCACAAGCTAAAATCAAGATTGCTGGGAGAAATATCAACCACCTCAAATATACAGATTATAGTATTCTAATAACATAAAATGAAGAGGAACTAAAGAACCTCTTGATGAGGGTGAAGGAGAGAAAAAGCTAGCTGGAGAGTAAAAACCCTGGTTTGACAGTCAACATTAAAAAAACAAAAACTAGGATTATGAGAGTCAGTCTCATCAATTCTTGGCAAATAGAAGGCGAAAAAGTGGAAGTGGTGATACATTTAATTTTCTTAGGCTTCAAAATCATGCTGCACAGTGACTACAGCCATGAAATTAAAGGATGCTTTCCCGTTGGCAGGAAAACTATGACAAACCTAGATAGCATATTAAAAAGCACAGATAACACCTTGCTGGCAAGGGTCTATATCAGTTCAGTTCAGTTGCTCAGTCGCGTCCGACTGTGCAACCTCATGAGTCGCAGCATGCCAGGCCTCTGTGTCCACACCAACTCCTAGAGCTCACTCAGACTCATATCCATCGAGTCGGTGATGCCATCCAGCCATCTCATCCTCTGTCGTCCCCTTCTCCTCCTGCCCCCAATCCCACCCAGCATCAGAGTCTTTTCCAATGAGTCAACTCTTCTCAAGAGGTGGCCAAAGTATTGGAGTTTCAGCTTCAGCATCAGTCCTTTCCAATGAACACCCAGGACTGATCTCCTTTTGAATGGAATGGTTGGATCTCCTGGCAGTCCAAGAGACTCTCAAGTCTTCTCCAACACCACAGTTCAAAAGTATCAATTTTTTGGTGCTCAGCTTTCTTCACAGTCCAAATCTCACATCCATACATGACCACTGGAAAAACCATAGCCTTGACTAGACGGACCTTTGTTGGCAAAGTAATATATCTGCTTTTTAATATGCTATCTACATTGGTCATAACTTTCCTTTCAAGGAGTACGTGTCTTTTAATTTCATGGCTGCAATCAACATCTGCAGTGACTTTGGAGATACAAAAAATAAAGTCTGACAATATTTCCACTGTTTCCCATCTATTTGCCATGAAGTTCTGGAAGCAGATGCCATGATCTTGGTTTTCTGAATGTTGAGCTTTGAGCCAACTCTTTCATTCTCCTCTTTCACTTTCATCAAGAGGCTTTTTAATTCTTTTTCACTTTCTGCCACAAGGGTGGTGTCATCTGCACATCTGAAGTTATTGATATTTCTCCTGTGAATCTTGATTCCAGCTTGTGCTTCTTCCAGTCCAGTTTTTGTCATGATGTACTCTGCATATAAGTTAAATAAGCAGGGTGACAATACACAGCCTTGACGTACTCCTTTTCTAATTTGGAACCAGTATGTTTTTCCTGTCCAGTTCTAACTGTTGCTTCCTGATCTGCATATAGGTTTCTCAAGAGGCAAGTCAGGTGGTCTGGTATTCCCATCTTTTTCAGAACTTCCCACAGTTTATTGTGATCCACACAGTCAAAGGCTTTGGCATAGTCAATAAAGCAGAAATAGATGTTTTTCTGGAACTTTCTTGGTTTTTTGATGATCCATCGGATGTTGACAATTTGATCTCTGATTCCTCTGCCTTTTCTAAAACCAGCTTGAATATCAGAAAGTTCACGGTTCACATACTGCTGAAGCCTGGCTTGGAGAATTTTGAGCATCTCACATGAGTGCAATTGTGTGGTAGTTTGAGCATTCTTCAGCACTAACTTTTTTTAGGATTAGATTGAAAACTGACCTTTTCCAGTCCTTTGGCCACTGCTGAGTTTTGCAAATTTGCTGGCATATTGAGTGAAGCACTTTTACAGCATCATCTTCCAGGATTTGAAACAGCTCAACTGGATTTCCATCACCTCCACTAGCTTTGTTTGTAGTGATGCTTTCTAGAACCCACTTGACTTCATTTTCCAGGATGTCTGGCTCTAGGTGAGTGTTCACTCCATCGTGATTATCTTGGTCATGAAGATCTTTTTTTTTTTTTTTTGTACAGTTCTTGTTTATTCTTGCCACCTCTTCTTAATATCTTCTGCTTCTGTTAGGTCCATACCATTTCTGTCCTTTATCGAGCCCATCTTTGCAAGAAGTGTTCCCTTGGTTCTCTAACTTTCTTGAAGAGATCTCTACTCATTCCCATTCTATGGTTTTCCTATTTCTTTGCATTGATTCCTGAGGAAGACTTTCTTATCTCTCCTAGCTGTTCTTTGGAACTCTGAATTCAGATGCTTATATCTTTCCTTTTTTCCTTTGCTTTTCACTTCTTTCTTTCTTTCTTTCTTTCTTTTTCCACAGCTATTTGTAAGGCCTCTCCAGACAGTCATTTTGCTTTTTGGCATTTCTTTTTCATGGGGATTGTCTTGATCCCTGTCTCCTGTACAATGTCACGAACATCTGCTCATAGTTCATCAGGCACTCTATCTATCAGATCTAGGCCCTTAAATATATTTCTCACTTCCACTGTACAATCATAAGGCATTTGATTTAAGTTATACCTGAATGGCCTAGTGCTTTTCCCTGCTTTCTTCTATTTAACTCTGAATTTGGCAATAAGGAGTTCATGATCGGAGCCACAGTCAGCTCCCAGTTTTGTTTTTGCTGACTGTTTAGAACTTCTCCATCTTTGGCTGCAAAGAATATAATCAATCTAATTTCGGTGTTGACCATCTCGTGATGTCCGTGTATAGAGTCTACTCTTGTGTTAGAAGAGGGTGTTTGCTATGACCTGTGTATTCTCTTGGCAAAATTCTGTTAGCCTTTGCCTTGCTTCATTCTGTTCTCCAAGGCCAAATTTGCCTGTTACCCCAGGTGTTTCTTGACCTCCTACTTTTGCTTTCCAGTCCCCTATAATGAAAATAACATCTTTTTTGGGTGTTAGTTCTAAAAGGTCTTGTAGTTCTTCATAGAACCATTCAACTTCAGCTTCTTCAGCATTACTGTTTGGGGCAAAGACTTGGATTACTGTGATATTGAATGGTTTGCCTTCAAAACGAACAGAGATCATTCTGTCTTTTTTGAGACTGCATCCAAGTTCTGCATTTCGGACTCTCACTGACCATGATGGCTACTCCGTTTCTTCTGAGGGATTCATGCCCACTGTAGTAGATATAATGGTCATCTGAGTTAAATTCACCCATTCCAGTCCATTTTAGTTTGCTGATTCTTAGAATGTCAGCATTCACTGCTTCCATCTCCTGTTTGACCACTTCCAATTTGCCTTGATTCATTGATCTGACATTCCAGGTTCCTTTGCAATATTTCTCTTTACAGCATTGGATCTTGCTTCTATCACCAGTCCCATCCACAATTGGGTATTTTTTTTGCTTTGGCTCCATCCCTTTATTCTTTCTGGAGTTATTTCTCCACTTATCTCTAGTAGCATATTGGGCACCTACAGACCTGGGGAGTTCCTCTTTCAGTATCCTATCATTTTGCCTTTGCATACTGTTCACTGTGTTCTCAAGGCAAGAATACTGAAGTGACTTGCCATTCTCTTTTCCAGTGGACCACATTCTGTCAGACCTTTCCACCATTACCCGCCTGTTTTGGGAGGCCCCACATGGCATGGCTTAATTTCCTTGAGTTAGACAAGGCTGTGGTCCATGTGATCAGATTGACTAGTTTTCTGTGAGTATGGTTTCAGTGTGTCTGCCCTCTGATGATCTATCACCACATCTACCGTCTTACTTGTGTTTTTTAATTTTTTTACCTTGTACGTGGGGTATCTCTTCACGTACTCCAGCAAAGTGCAGCCACTGCTCCTTACCTTGGACAAGGAGTATCTCCTCATGGCCACCCCTCCTGATCTCGAACGTGGAGTAGCTCCTCTTGGGTCTGTATAGTCAGAGCTATAGTTTATCCAGAAGTCTTATATGGCTGTGATTGTTGAACCATGAAGAAGGCTGACTGTTGAAGAATTGATGCTTTCAAATTGTGGTGTGGTGCTGAAGACTTTTCAAAATCCCTTGGGCTGTGAGGAGATCAAACCTAAAGGAAATCAACCTTGAATATTTACCGGAAAGTCTGATCCGAAGGTGAAGCTCCAGTATTTTATTCACCTGATTTGAGGAGCCAAATCTTTGGAAAATACCCTGATGCTGAGAAAAATTGAAGGCTAAAGGAGAAGGAGAAAACAGAGGATGATGTGGTTAGATAACGTCACTGACTCAGTGCGCCTGAATTTCGACATATTCCATGAGATAGTGGAGAACAGATTAACCTGGTATACAACAATTCACTCAGTCACAAAAATCAGACATGACTTAGCCATTGAACAACAGCAATTGTTCATCTTTGTTGTTATTTGAATATTATAGCTTTTAAAATTTCTTGTATCTCAGTATCTGTGTTTTTAGCCTTTTTACTAGATTTTGAATCATGTATCATGTTTACTATAATTATTATGAATTATTTTTCAGGTAGATTGCCTATATTTTAATCATTTAGCTTTGTGAGTTTTTGTTTTGTTCCTTCATTTGCAACATATTTTTCTGTTGTATCATTTTATCTAAATTTCTGTGTTTGCTGTCTCCTTTTCCCAGGCTGCAGGATCACATTTTTCTTGTTTCTGGTGCCTGCCCTCTGGTGGGTCAGGTTGATCCAGTTTTTTGAGTGGGCTTCTTGTTGCCTGCCCTGTAGTGGTTGGAACTGAGTCCTGTCCCTCTGATGGACAAGGATGTGTCAAAGGGTGTGCTTTGAGGTGACAATGAGCTCAGTACAGCTTTAGGAAGCGTATCTTCTGATGGGTGGGGCTATGTTGTTTTTGGTTGTTTGGCTTGAGGCTTTCCAGCACTGTAGCCTACAGATTGTTGGGTGGAATCGTATCTTTATAGTGAAATGTGGACCTCCAGGATAGCTCACTCTGATCAAATTTCCCTTGGGCTTCTACTAACAGTATCACTGACTCCAGAGTGGACTATGGTTGACCTTCACCTTCCCAGTAGACCTTCCATACCCCTAGGTTGGTTAACCCCATTTCCTATGGAGTTACTGCTTTTTACTGGGTCTCCATGCACATGAGGGCTTGTGTGTGCCCTCCAAGAGCAGTGCCTCTGTTTTCCCCTGCCTTGTGGAACTCTTGCATTGAAGTCCTGCTGATCTTCAAGACTAAATTCTCTAGTGGCTTTTCCTCCTGAATCCAGTCATTTGGACTATCTTGGAATGTTATTTTCATGTAAGAATATCCCTGTGTAGCTTGCATGGTTTTAATATTTTGTGGTACAAGAACCGTTTTTAGTATAGATATCTGCCTCCACTTTTTTCAGTGTATGCTGGCCGTTATCCCCTTGATAGGATTTGTAACTGATATTTAGTTGACCAGAGCCTGCACTAGACATTGAGCAGTTCCTCTCCTTTGTTCTGTGGTTGTCACTATTCTGTCAGAGGTGGGGCCTGGTTCCTAGTTGTTGAAGTAAAGGCCACCAGATTTGTTTCTTAGCTGATCTTTATAGTGAAATGTGGACCTCCAGGACAGCTCACTCTGATCAAATTTCCCTTGGGCTTCTACTAACAGTATCACTGACTCCAGAGTGGACTACGGTTGACCTTCACCATTCTGATTCACCTTCACCTTCTTATTTCTGATCTTCGGTATAAAGTAGGCAGAATTGGAGCACTCCCACTAGAGAGAATCCACTGAATAGTCCTCCTCTGGAAATGTTCACCTGTGGGTGTGCTCTGTTGTATCATCTTTTATCCATTGCACAANTGACCTTCACCATTCTGATTCACCTTCACCTTCTTATTTCTGATCTTCGGTATAAAGTAGGCAGAATTGGAGCACTCCCACTAGAGAGAATCCACTGAATAGTCCTCCTCTGGAAATGTTCACCTGTGGGTGTGCTCTGTTGTATCATCTTTTATCCATTGCACAAATTTTCAGATTACACTGTTGTTGGCACTGCTCTCAGCCCCACATTAACCGTGGGTATGCTGGAAATTGGCCCTAGTTTCTCTCAGGTATTGTTTTTATCAGGCCACCAGCATAGATTCACTGAAGTCAGGTCCTGGGATTGTGGTAATCATGGATCTGGACTCACTGTGGGTGATAATCAGAGCAGTTCACACTGGCCTGGCCCAATCCCTGCATATAAGTATCCACAAAGATAATATTTGCCTCTATCATGTATTAGATTAGAAGAGTCTTACCTCTTTACTTTGGAGCAAAGTTCTCATAAAATATCTTTACTTTTATCCCAACAAATTCTATTAAGGCAGCCAAATTGAGGGAAAGCATCAGATCAGCCTCTACCTTAATCATTCAGCAAAGACTACTGAGTCACCTACAACTCAGCAAACCCTGATATCATTCAACCAGATGATGTCCCCCTCATGTATCTTTCCACTGGGTGGGTATTACCCCCCTTTCTTTCAACTTCCCCCTCCCCAGAATCTTTCACTTGGGAGAGGGCAGGTGCCTGCTATATACCTTCAAGTAAAACTCAGGATTGTTGACCAACATGGGAAATCTGAGGACATGGAGAAATGTACCCAAATTAATCTGGACTCTCCAAGAGGGGGGGCAAGTGCAAAGGGCCTCTACTTGTACCAAGGCTCTGATTCCTCATAGAGTTCAGACAAAAGAAAGAAGCCCACTTATGCATTCAATGTATTCATTCAAGTCCACAATTCATTCTATGTATCCTCTTCTGTCTAGCCCAAACTCCGTATGTAAATGCCCACAAAATTTAGCTGCTAAAGCTAAATCTGTTTTGGCTGTGGAAAAACTGTTCAGCTATTCTGTAGGTGCTGAGTTTGCAAAGCTAGTTGCAGGGGTGTCAACCTGAAGTTTCCACAATTGCAAGGAGAGATTTCAGCTTTTCTTCCTTAGTTGCACAGCCTCCGGGGGCTCAGCTGTGGTTTCTGCCCCACCTCTGCATGTGAGCCAACCACAAGGATCTGTTCCTAGTACTGCTTTAGAGCCCATGATTCTGCCACAGTGAGGAGGGTGTCCAGAGTCCATGAAGATTGAGGTCATGAGAGCACCTGCTGCAGCAGAGATGGTGTGGAGGGGACAGTGGATTCCAGGGTTGTGGGATTTCCCACTGCAGTGGGGATGAGTGTAGAGATTGTGTTGGTTACTGGGTCATGAGAGTGCTTGCCTTCACAGAAGCCCTTCCTAATGCCTAGGGAGGCATTGCCTTGTGCTTAGGGAGAGATAATGCAATGGCAGCCCTGCTTATTCTGCATTACTCAAAAATGATACTTGGCTTCTATGGTGTTACAGGTTTCCTTCACATGCATTCTTTACTGCCAGTTTCCTCATTCTGTCCCCTTAGACTGTCTTCTTTGCAGCTAACGGCAGTCCTCTCTCTGGGCCTATTCTCTAAACTCCATTTTCCAGTACCCAGCTTCTGTCTGCACCAGTGGACACACCTCTCAGGCTGGGACATGCAGGGCAATCTGTGTAAGGTCTCACTCTGTCCAGTTTGCTATAGACAGAATATAGTGCTCTCTGCCAACAACCTTCAAAACTCCCTTTCTGTCCCAACTGATATCCCAGCTGGTGAGGGGAACCTCCCTTCTCCTTCAGCTCCCCCTCCCCCGGGGGTGCAGGTCTTGTATTGCTTCCTCTGCTCTTATTTTTCCCTTCTTTCTTTCATCCTACCCTGATACGTGGGGGTCTTTCTTGTCCTTTTAGGTGTCTGATATCCTCTGCATGTGCTCCATATGAATTTTTCCATTTGTATATGTATTCTTGATGCCTTCGGGGGAGGCATGAACTCCACATTGTCCTACTCCTTCACCATCTTGATTCTATGCATTTGGATTTATTAATTAAAAGCTGTCAATTTTAGAATAACTAGGTTGCCCACTCAGCAACACATTGCTGATTATTTTTAGATCAGTTGTCTTACCACTGACCCATTACCTTTAGAACATGTACTTTTTCAATAGTGGTGGCAAGTTTGATTTAATATCATCCCAGTGCCTTTGTGACTGTCTGAAAGATAGTTGGCAGGTATTAAATATATTGTCTATGGTCATGAAATAGAAGATGACAAGTCATGTGGAAAGAGAGCCTCAGACCTTGGCTTTAAGTGTGTTGAATTCTAATCACTGAGATAATTTGCTACAGATTTTGTATTACATTTACCATTCTGAGAATAGTAAATATATGTTACAAATCCAATACTGGTTTATTTTTTATATTCATGGCTTTTTCATCCTCGTTTAATCTATATGCCTTTTAAGCTTTTCTATCCTCTGACAACTGGCATTAGTTTTATGCAAAATTTTGTCATTTTCAAACTTTTTTTTAAATTTAAATTTTATTTATTTTTTTTACTTTATGATACTGTATTGGTTTTGCCATACATTGACATGAAACCACCACAGGTGTACATGAGTTCCCAAACCTGAACCTCCCCTTGCACCACCCTCCCCATATCATCTCTCTGGGTCATCCCAGTGCACCAGCCCTAAGGATCCTGTATCCTGTATCAAACCTAGACTAGCAATTCGTTTCTTACATGATAGTGTACATGTTTCAATGCCATTCTCCCAAGTCATCTGATCCTCTCCCTCTCCCACAGAGTCCAAAAGTCTGTTCTTTACATTTGTGTCTCTTTTGCTGTCTCATATATAGGGTTATCATTACCATTTTTCTAAATTCCATATATATGTGTTAGCATACTGTATTGGTGTTTTCCTTTCTGGCTTACTTCACTCTGAATAATCGGCTCCAGTTTCATCCATCTCATTAGAACTGATTCAAATG
>SJYA01011034.1:0-12919 GCA_006410615.1 Neotragus moschatus
CCAGGGATCAAACCCAGGTCTCCCACATTGCAGGAAGATTGTTTACTGTCTGAGCCACCAGGGAAGCCCAAGAATACTGGAGTGGGTAGCCTATCCCTTTTCTGGCGGATCTTCCCAATCCAGCAATCAAACCTGGGTCTCCTGCATTGCAGAAGATTCTTTACCAGCTGAGCTACCAGGGAAGCCTCTTATTGCATATAACTTAGTAATTCCCTTTTGTAGGAATCTATAATCCAGTCGTCCTGGAGGAGGGCATGGCAACCCACTCCAATATTTTTGCCTGGAGAATTCCCGTGGACACAGGAGCCTGGCAGGTTGCAGTCCCTGGGTCACAAAGATTCGGACACGACCGAGCAACTAAGCAGTGCACATAATCTAGCAGATTGTTTATTTGTTGGCTAATTGGTTTTTTGAGACTGTGCTCCTCAAAGTTGTGATATTTTGGCTTGTGGGTTCATTTTTCCCTGAAGATTTCAGCCAAATCCTGTTCACCAATGAAGTCTTGTCAGCTCCAATGAGCTTGGGAGGCAGAGTGTGCGTGAGTGCCAGACTAAAACCGTCGTCAGCCACCCCCTATCCTACAGAATCACTTCTCCCATCAGGTCTTCTCCTCTTGCACCTAAAAAACCAGCAGCATTGGAAGAGCAGTTGCTTTCCCATCCCTGGAACATGTAGATGTAGTGAGATCTTACTTTATTCGAAAAATGTTTTGGCTTCGCCTTCTTTTCAGAGCTAATCTAGGACAAACTACTGTATAAGAGAAGAAGCTCTTAGCAAGATTTCTAGGGATCTGGAAACTTTCCCTCCTTAATACTAAGGGTATTTCATTGGGGTATAATTAATATGCATTAAAAGTATACAAAGTCTCTAACTTGGTGGATTCTGACAAATACAGTTAACCATGTAACAGCCGCTCAGATCAAAATATAGGACATGCTGGAAGCCTTCTGATATTTCCAAGAAGCCATCTGGATGACTGTGACAGGGTGGTGGTCTTTGAATGGCCAAAAATTTCCTGGTGCTCCATTTATCAAGAGGTGTATCCTCACTCATTTTTGAATCTAGGTACAACTTAGTGACTTGCTTTTAGAGAATGAGCTCGAGCAAAAGATACAAGGTAAAACTACAGAGACTAGGTCACAAAAATAAGCAAAGAAAATTAAATAAAGAAAAATACACAACAAAAGTAACTTGTTCTCTAAAATGTTTGTCTGTGAAGGGAAGGAGTAATTTGCTCATGCCAGTAGGAGTTATTGGGATTTTATGTGTTTCTTTATCCTAATAACTAATAGCCCTAGTCTTTGTATTTTTCTTTTCTAATTCATTTTTTCTCTTTTTGTTGAACTTCTGATTCTTTTATTAATCTTTGCCTTTGACCTATCATTTCTCCCAGCAATTAGAAAGCAGCTCACTTCTCAATATAGGATCATCAGGCATTAAATTCATGTGGATCCAATTTGGCTTGTTAGAATACCAGGTAAAATGTAGAACAATTCCTGCTTGTAAAACATGAAAAATGGATGATACAAGATCAAGGCTTAAGGCAGACCCTGTTCTCAGATGAGGCATAAACTGAGATTCTCACCATGCAGGGTTTAAAGTCCTACCAAACTTCTCTCGGGGGAGAATATACAGGAGTCCAAGGGCAGCTGCAAGTTCTGGTTCTGGCTCCTCTAGGTCACCCTTGTAAAGTCCTGGTGTTGTTTCCTTTTCTGGACCAGGGGTCATTCTTTTCTTCCTGCCATTCCAAACACCCAGAGAAGTCAGCTGGAAGACAGACTGAACAGCCAGGACCGCACCATAGCTTTCCTCCTTGAGCAAGCCTTCCGCATCAAGGAGGACATCTCTGCCTGTCTTCAGGGAACCCATGGCTTCCGCAAGGAGGAGTCGCTTGCCAGGAAGCTCCTGGAAAACCACATCCAGACCATCACCAGCATCGTCAAAAAACTCAGCCAGAACATTGAGGTAGTTCTTTATTTCCCATGTGTTGGCACCATTGCTTGACAAAGATTATCAACCGTCAGGGGCAGTTTTCAACTAGAGAAATGAGTCCCTATTATTTAAACTTCAATGATTACATTTAGTTACCTCAGAGGGAAACAGTCAATATTTTAACTTCTCATGTCATTCAACTTCTACTTTTTATAGAAGCAAGTTCTGTTCAAAAATTGTTGAATGTCTCTTTGTGACAGCAAAGACAATTGTTTAACATTAAATGTCAGACGTTGTGCTAAGGTGCTCATTTTAGTCTAACTCTCTAAGGTTCTATGAATGTGATCATTTCAAATAGAGGTTTTCATAAGGTAGTTGCAATGATCGTTCATAGACACATCACATATGACCCCCCGAATCTCTGTGACCCCATCCATCTCCCGCTCCTCTCTCCTCCACTCTGGCTACACTGTGCTCCCAGCACTTCCTAGAACACCCCAAACATGCTCCAGCCTCAGGGCCTTTGCACTTGCTATGAACTCTGGGTGGATCATCTTCTAGACACTTCTGTGGAGTATTCTTCATTCCCATCAGGTCCCTTGTCAGAGAGCATTTCCTTGACATGCCAACAGTCACAATCTCCCTTAAATCCCACCCTATTTTTATACATAGTGCTTATCACAAACCACCATGGTCTAAACTTATTGTGTTTCTGCTTCTAAGATATAATCTCTGTGAGGGCAGAGACTTCATTTTGTTCACTGCCAGATCCCACACCAAACTGATGACAATGTATGAGAGATCATCAGCGATCTGTCAATATTTCCTGAACAGATGGATGAATGGATGATGGTTAAGGTATTAAAGGAAAAATAGTATCGCTGATCAAAAGAGAAAATGATTGTGTTAAACCAAGACAAGCAGATTCTTACCACAGATCTTTCAGAGTTTTTAAAGTACCAGTGAGAATGATGAATCTCAGATAGCAACTTTCAGGCAAAAGTTTCAGAGAAAAAACTTAAAAACTTATATTTGTGGAATTTTGAGAATTGACAACAGTGCCCTTGCACAACACATGCCCTTTTCTCTTATTAGATAGAATAGTGGATTAGACAAAAACCATGAGATTGACCCAGAAATGACTTACTCATGACTTTGTATTTAACCCTAAGGATATCTGTTAACTTATTTTCTATCTGTAGACTCCGTAATGCATTTGAGGGAGTGTGAAAAGTTAAAAAATCTTGGTGAGCCGTTAAAAGGCACTTTATTGGTATTTAGTACAGCCTGAATTGCTGGCAGTGCCTAAAGAGGCAATGTTACTTCTCAAGGTGGCCAAAGGTGTTTCCAGGCACAATGAACTGTCATGAAAGTAAGGAGAGATACGTGATTCAGTGCCACTGAGATGATGAGAAAATCAAGCATAGCACAGGCAATGGCAGCCCACTCCAGTGCTCTGCCTGGAAAATCCCATGGATGGAGAGCCTCGTGGGCTGCAGTCCATGGGGTCGCCAAGAGTCGGACACGACTGAGCGACTTCACTTTCACTTTTCACTTTCACACATTGGAGAAGGAGGTGGCAACCCATTCCAGTGTTCTTGCCTGGAGAATCCCAGGGACGGGGGAGCCTGGTGGGCTGCCATCTATGGGGTCACACAGAGTCGGACACGACTGAAGCGACTTAGCAGCAGCAGCAGCAACAAGGCACTAAAAGAAGATCCTAATTCAGGAGTCAAAGTGAAAGTGAAGTTGCTCAGGCGTGTCCGACTCTTTGTGACTCCATAGACTGTAGCCCACTAGCCTCCTCCGCTCATGGAATTTCCCAGGCAAGAATACTGGCATGGGTTGCCATTTCCTTCTCCAGGGGATCTTCCTGACCCAGGGATCGAACCCAGGTATCCTGCATTGCAGCAGGCACTTTACTGTCTGAGCCATGGGGGTTGACAATTTAGGAGTCAAAACTTCTCGGTAATTGAAAAATAACAGCATTCTCAGAATTATCAAAAGGCTTCTGGAATGTTCTATATTTTTATTTTGGTGGTTACATAGTCATTTATATTTGTCAAAATCTATCCAGAAATATGCTTTGATTTATATATTTTAATACATATTATATTCCAATAAAATACTCTTAGCATTAAGGGAGAAAACATTTCTAGATACTAGAAATCTTGCTAAAAGTTTCTTTTCCAATCTTTGATTAGCTCTGAAAAAAGACAAAGCCAAAACTTTCTTTCCAAATACTATAAAATCTCAAAATATTTGCAGTCCTGTTAAGGGTTTGGCATATAGAAGAAAAATGACAAGGACTGGTCTGATTGTACAGACAACTGAATTAGGAAATATTTAAAGGTTGTAGATGGGCTTGCTCTTGGAAGAAAAGCTATGACAAACCTAGACAGTGTATTAAAAAGTAGAGATATGACTTTGCTGACAAAGGTCTGTATAGTCAAACTATGGTTTTTCCAGTAGTCACGTGTTGATGTGAGAACTGGACCATAAAGAAAGCTGAGCACCAAAGAACTGATGCTCTTGAACTGTGGTGTTGGAGAATACTCTTGAGAGTCCCTTGGACTGCAAGGAGATTAAACCAGTCAGTTCTAAAGGAAATCAGTCCTGGAGATACATTGGAAGAACCGATGCTGTAGCTCCAAATACTTTGACCATCTGATGCAAAGAGTAGACTCATTGGAAAAGACCCTGATGCTGGGAAAGAATGAAGGCAGGAGGAGAAGGGGATGACAGAGGATGAGATGGTTGGATGGCATCATTGACTCAATAAACATGAGTCTGAGCAAGCTCCAAGAGATAGTGAAGGACAGGGAAGCCTGGCATGCTGCAGTCCATGGTGTGGCAAAGAGTCAGATACAACTGTAGCAATTTAGCACAGCACACAGCACAAATGTTGTAGACATGAAGTTAAAACATTATGAAGAAGAAACTACTAAGCTACCTTTAGTAAATAACTAAGACTGTAAGTAATAAGGATTTAAATAAATGGTTGCTATCCAAGTATTTTTTAAAAACCTAGTAAGTCAGCCCATTTTTAAATCAGCCAGCAAGATAGAAGCAAGTATGAGCAGAAGTTTGTCTTGAGTTTTTAAAAGAAATGAAAAAAAAATTGTTTAATCAACCATAATTTAGCAGTTCAGTTGCTTATTCCGTTTTAAAGTCAAAATATTTCTTTCTTAAGCTGGCAGCTCATTAAAGATTGAAAATCAATTTATTTTTAATTTAGGAAAAGAGAGTTTCATGTACAACATGGCTTTATTGTGTTTTTTCCCCAAGTTACATTAATAAAAACAATACTTGTTTATTGTAGTTATTTGCAAGTTTAGGAAATAAATTTAAAACCTAGGAAAAATTTCTTATAATTTCACCACTAAATGACAATTGCTACGAGCACCCAGATGCATCTGCCTCTGGTCTTTCCAGGCATTCCCTTTAGGAAGCTGAGACTATTGTTTGTAAGCATACCTTTAATATAAAATCATATCATAAACTCTTTCATAAGTCATTAAAAGCTCTTTGTATGGTGCATAAATCATGGTTAGATTATTTATTCTCTTAATATTTAAATATCTTTGTGCATAGATGTATCTATATTTGTATTACTTCTATTGTATATGTTTTTAGAAATGGAATTACTGGGGTAAGAACACTGTAAAAACTCTTCAGACTTATTGCCAAATTGGTTTCCAGAATGTTTATATCTATGTATACTTCCATTAGCCTTATACAAGAGTTCCATTAGCTTCCATTAGCTTTTTTCACTATACCTCTGCCAGCATTGAGATTTACTGTTTTTAATCACTGCTGATTTGATGCGATAGAAATAATATTTTTCCCTTTTCACCTTTTAAAAACGCCTATAACAGTTTACATTTTCTCTGCTGATATTCTGTTAATATCTTTTGCAGATTTAGTGCTTTTTAGTTCTTATTTATGGGTTTTTTATTAAAAATAATAAGCAGGGATGCTTTGGTAAGTGTTTAAAAATCAGCAATTTTTCTCTGGGGGATAACATACCTGGTTTATAGTGTTTGCCTATTTCTATGGTGTAAATGCACTCACTGTGATTGATTTCAAAAACCAACTGATGGGAGCTTTCCTAGCGGCTCAGTGGTAAAAAGCCAGCCAATTCAGGAGACACGTGTTTGACTCCTGATTGGAAAGATCCCACATGCGTGGAGCAACTAAGCCCATGCACCACAACAACTGAGCCTGTGCTCTCAAGCCCAGGATCCTCTAGTGAGCCCACGTGCTGCAACTACGAAGCTCACAAGCCCTAGAGCCAAGCTGCAAAACAAGAAGGCGCTGCAATGAAGTAGCCAGAGAGCAGCACCCCGCTGCCGCAACCAGAGAAAGCCTGTCTATAGCCATGAAGACCCAGCATGGCCAAAAATGAAACATAAATAAGTAAACCTATTTAAAAAGCCAACTGATATTCCTAAACAAAAAGATGGGAAGAGACATACATACTCCATTGGCTCTCAAGAATAGGTGTGTACTGATTGCAACACGCAATGGAAACCCTTGCCAGTAACACGTGTTACAAATGTTCTCCCAGTTTGTTGTTTATATCTTAATTTTATTTATAATGAATTTTTTTAACTTTTATGTTAGGTTTAATATTCCAATATTTTGCTTTTTGATGTCCCACATTACTTTTAAGAATAGATATTTCACAGATGAAATAAACTCCTCCATTATCTGTCAGTTTCATGGCTTAACTTTTAAAATATTTTAAATCTATTTTTTTCTAAAATCTATATATATTCATGTATGATGTGAGATATAGATCTAAACCGATTGTTTTCTGAGTGCACACATGCTTGCTAAGTCACTTCAGTCGTGTCCGACTCTTTGCCATCCTACAGACGTAACCTGCCAGGCTCCTCTGTCCATGGAATTCTCCAGGCAAGAATACTGGAGTGGGCTGCCATGCCCTCCTCCAGGGGATCTTCCTGACTCAGGGATCAAACCTAAGTCTCTTATGATTTCTTCATTGGCAGGCGGGTTCTTTACCACTAGCACCACCTGGGAAGCCCTGTTTTCTGAATAAGTAACCAGAAATCTTAACAGCATATGTGAAATTCCTTCCTTATTGACTTTGAGTCTGATATATGCCATATTTCTTTCTTACATTTACCAAGATCTTTACTAAATTACAATGATCAATTTAGCTAGGCAGAGTTATTTAGCTGCACTCATTTCAAAATGCTTTACTATTTAATAGGGCAAGTTCTCTTTTATCACTATTCTTTACCAAAACAAAGTAAAACAACACCTACTGTTAGAATCTGAATGTCTGTATCCCCACCAAAATTCATATATGAAATCCTAAGGTCCAACAGGGTGGTATTAGGAGGAACTTGGGTCATGAAAGTGTGGAGTCCTCAAAAACCGGATGAGTGCCCTCATAGAAGAGACCTCACAGCGCTCCCTGGCCCCTTCCCCTATGTGAAGATGAAGCAAGACGTCAGCAGTCTGCAGCCCAGAAAAGGGCTCTCCCCAGAACACAACCATGCAGGCAGCCTAAATCTTGGACTTCTAGCTTCCAGAACTGTGAGAAATAGATCCCTGCTGTCACATAAGCTTCTTAGTCTGTGGTTTTTTGTCACGGTGGCTTGAATGAACTAAACACCTATAGGTATGCAAAAATAAACAAGCCAAAACACAAAGACATAAAAAAAAAAAACCTCTAGCTAGTATTCTTGACACTTGTATGTCTTCAGCTAAAGCTATATTTGCTCTTGGCTTGTCTCAATCTGCCAGTTTACAAATGGGCAAGATTCTGTACATAGTCTTTGAAATTTTCATATTTCCTATAAAAATCCTTCTTTTCCTCAAAACATTCATAATCATAAATTTAACATGGTTCAGACCTTGGTAACATCTAGTAACTAACCTTTTTTGTTCCCCTAAATCACAAAGTTGTCTGTGCTTCAAAAAGTCTATTCTCTCAACACTTTTCTGAATAAGTATATATTACATTTTATAAGTCTTAACTTTACACTGGTATTTGTTTGAATATCAACTGAGATATAATTTTCTTCTATGGGCAAGCAAAACAACTTATTTTTTCTGTATGAGTGCCAAAAATTAAAGCCCACTGTTTGGAGGACCACCGAGCTGGTGGAATAGGGTAGTCGGATTCATTTCAGAACACTAGGACATAATGAAGACATGACGATGGATACTCAAGGCAAAATCTGAATACATTCAAGCCATAAATTTCTCATGTTCTCTAAAAAAAAATCTAAAACAATAAACCTTTTCCACTCCTTGTAAGTAAAACAGTTTTATTCAGATTTGCTCATTAGTTGTATTAGCTTCATTGCAATTCCAACTCAGTCTATAAGGGGCCTTGCCCTAATCCCATATGAAAGGTCCCTTTTTCTAAACTTGACTACCAATTCTGAAAAAGGGTTTTGTGAAAAGTTTTTGTGTCAAGGATGATCACGTCCACACAGCACAGTAAATACGTTTGGCTTGGTCCATATGGTATTTATAAAGAATTGGAATAAAATGTCAACATTTTAAAATACAGCAATTTAACATAAAATCTGGATTTCCAGCTTCTGTTCAGACACTGTTGAGCCATTGTGCCCACCTGGCAGCTGTCAGCAGTACTCAAGCCATCACTGGATATAGCAGGGATGGCTTCAGACCCAAGACTCTCACTCATTTGCACTATCAGCCTAAGAAGGGAAATGCACTCAGCTTGTAACCTCTACCTTAAATGATATTTTCTTATCATGTGTGATGGGAAATTAATGGAAACTTTAACTCAAATATTGCAGGTGATAGAAGAACAAATAAAAGCTCGGGATCTAGTGGCCACAGGAACTAATTTCGCAGTACAGGACCTCAGCAACAAACACCTTCAAGGAGTCGGAGATCTTCGAGGAAGAGTAGCCAGGTGAGAAGAAACGTGTTAACTAATGCTTAGCAGTCAGTTTTGGCCACTGAATTCTCATCCCTAAATAAGTTCTATATTGTAGAAAACAGAATACTGTCTTTAAGCTGAATGGTAAAATAGTAAGTAAGAAAGTGTATCATGAAATTTGAAAGTCTCATGGTACCTGTGAGATCCAAGGGTTCTATAAAGAACCTCTTATACAGGATGCCCAGTTTGGTTTCATCTGCAAATGACAAGTCTTGTCTTCACAGTGCTCAGCTGTCCAAATGCCAACATCTATATACAAAGATATGCCCTTAAAACTGTATAAAGAATCCCCAATGTCTCAAATTCTAATGATTTAAACATTTACAATATATAAGAATTGCATATAAAAGCCTAGCAAAAGGGATTTAATGGTCAAGGGAATGAAATTTTAAATATTTTTTTACTGAAAAAATTCATGGTGCCCAGGCTCAGCAAAAATTTGTAGGTATTGACCACGGCAGGACCATTCTGGCTGACACAGCAAAAATGCCCGTGGACACCTTTCCATCTCTCTATCTCCTGCCAGCACCTCATCCCTCTCTCCAGAAACACCCCCACTTTCATCTCATTAACCTGCTCTGCATAATCGGGTGATTAATGCCTAAGACAAACCTCTCCTAGGGCATCCGTCCATTCAACTCAACAAAAAATGTAAACACTCACCAATGCCAGGCAGTGTTCTACGATTCAGGGGTTCAGCAACATCGTCTTCCTATAACTTCACCGTCTACCTGGGAAAACATAAGCAATAAGGTGAGTGCTATAATGAAAGCCTGGGGTGCCAGGGGAATATGCAAATCAGATTGGGGCATAAAAATGGCTTCCTGGAGGAGGTGACACTTGAGGTGAGTTTTGAAAGACTAGCAGTTATCCAGACAGGGATAGGAAATGTACTTCACATAGGAGGAATGATGTATGCAAAGAAATGATGTGTGGGATAAATTACTGTGACGTGTTCAGGGCTTCCCTGTGAGAAGGCTATTTTAGTGGTGGTATTTAGGGAGAGATGGGAGACTAGGAGATGAAGCTAGAGACATGATCCAAAGTTGGAAGAGGAGGGATCTTTGGTCAAAGTAAAAAGTTTGAACTTTATGTAAAAGGTTATAAATAGCCATGGGATGATTTTAAGTAAGGGGATGACATTCACTAACTTTTTGGTAGTGGCTGAATTGGTAGAGTACAGAAATAATATATGAAGATGAAGGAAGCCTATTGAAGCAATCACGGTGAGAAGTTTTAGTTTAGGGGTCTAAACTAAAACTCTGCCACTCAAGTCCAGAGCAGGTAACAGACATGAGGAAAACAGAATCTACAGAATTTGTACGTGTGTGTGTTTGTGTGTGTGTACACACATAGGTACTATATACATACAAATATACACACATATACAAGATTATGTGTATATATACTTTATGCTTCTAAAATACATAAAATTATATATACTTTTATATAACATTTGATAAATAGAATTTTTACAGTATTTGGGTAAATGAAGCAAGATAATAAAACAACCCACCACTCTTAGATGCGCCATGATTTTACAAAGAAGATAAGCTCCAAAATCTCTTGAATCAAACTTGGAATCTGGTTCAATTTGGTGGTGCACTGATAACACTATTCCAGGCAAGAATATAGAGGAGTGTGTTGCCATGCCCTCCTCCAGGGGATCTTCCTGATACATCTTACATCTCCTGAATTGGGAGGCAGATTCTTTACCACTAGCCCCACCTGGGAAGCCCCTGGCTTTTTCAGATTCCACACATAAATAAGATCATGCAACTTTTTGTTCTTCCTGTATCTAGCATATTTCACTTGGCATAATGTCCTGCAGATTTATACATGTTGTCATAAATGGCAAAGTCTCCTCCTCCTTTGAGGCTAAAAATGTTGTGACTCCATGTATATCACTGGAGTCCAGTATTCTTGCCTGGGAAATCCCATGGACAGAGGAACCTGGTGGGTACATAGGGTCACAAAGAGACAGACAAGACTGAGAGACTCACACACACACACACACACACACACACACACACACACACACACTTAGCTTATTTCCGGATCTTGTTTATTGTGAATATCGCTGCAGTTAACATGCGAGGATATATTTCTTCCATGTATTCATTTCATTTCCTTTGGATACATATCCAGTAGGGGGATTTCCAGAGGACAGTTCTATCTTTAACTTTTCAAAGAGTCGCCATACTATGTTATATAACGCTATACCAAGTTACACTCCTGCTGGAGTGTGGAAGGATTCCCTTCTCGCCACATCTGCACCAATACTTTGTATAATACTCATCTTAACAGGGATGAGGTGACATCTCATGGCTTTGATTGGCATTTTCCTGAAGATTCATAATATAGGGCTCCTTTTCATGTACCTGTTGACCATCTGTCTCTTATCTTTGGACAAATATCTGGTCAGGGTTTTGCCCATTTTTAAAACCATGTAACCATTTAAAACCACTTGTTTTTCTGTGGTCCCAAGGGACTTACAGATGCGCTCCCCCGACTCTCAGAATTTGGTGATTTGGGAGCCAGTTTCTTGGATAGCAGCTAGACATACTTCACTCCCCAGGGAGAGTCTGGGATTTGGTGGTTCCCTCCCAGCTGTAAGGTGCTGAACCAGGGATGGGGTGTGTGGCATGTGCATGTCTCAAGTTTTTTGACCCTTTTTGATGTGGGTATTTTCTTAGTTGCCTGATGTGTAGGAGTCTCTAAACCAGCTTCTAGATTTTTCCCAGAGGGATTGGATCTGAATTTTACAGTTTATTTGGTGCATCTGAGGGATGAGGGGAAAAATCAAGAGCCTCCTAGTCCTGCTCCATTTTGCTCTCTGATCGCTGACTTACCTCCTCTTTAATGTGAAGCAGTGATTTTAGGAAAAGGTCTTATTTTTTCTTAAAATGTCTTCCTTTTATGATAATTTCTTGAATCTAGTGATTTAAAACAGAATTTGGCTAAAAGCCAAGAGATTTAAATTCACTCTTCCTCTTTTTCCTTTCCATATTTTTGCAGGCAAGTAACCCATAGACCACCTGAGGCAGAATAATTACTTTCCTTCTACATATGTTGACCTTAATTCCAATTAGCATCTTGGCATAAGAGTGAACTAAGTTGATTATTTTAACATAAGTCCTAGCAAACCTTTTACTGCTTCATGAATCAAACTCAATATTTGATAACAACTATGTACTTTTGAATTTTATACCTTATTTCCCTCTGCAATATAGTGGCAGTTTAAAAGCAAGTACTTCCAATGAGATGACGTTCTCAAAGTTGTCTGCCCGATTTTGATACCTTGTACTCTATTTGATCAGAGAAGGCAATGGCAACCCAATGCAGTATTCTTGCCTGGAAAATCCCATGGAAGAAGAGCCTGGTAGGCTGCAGTTCATGAGGTCACACAGAGTCGGACACGACCGAGCGACTTCACTTTCACTTTTCACTTTCATGCATTGAAGAAGGAAATGGCAACCCACTCCAGTGTTCTTGCCTGGAGAATCCCAGGGATGGGAGAGCCTGGTGGGCTGCCGTCTATGGGGTCACACAGAGTCGGACATGACTGAAGCGACTTACCAGCAGCAGCAGCACTCTATTTGATAGATTAGCCTTGTATGCAAAAAAGAAAAAGGCCAGCATGTGAACAGCAGCCATACAGCCATATATGATGGCTCTAAAGCAGCCAGAGCAGACCAACCCTCTATCCATATTTGACTATTTGGGACCCTATGAAATTAAAAGACACTTACTCCTTGGAAGGAAAGTTACGACCAACCTAAACAGCANGATTAGCCTTGTATGCAAAAAAGAAAAAGGCCAGCATGTGAACAGCAGCCATACAGCCATATATGATGGCTCTAAAGCAGCCAGAGCAGACCAACCCTCTATCCATATTTGACTATTTGGGAGCCTATGAAATTAAAAGACACTTACTCCTTGGAAGGAAAGTTACGACCAACCTAAACAGCACATTAAAAAGCAGAGACATTACTTTGCCAACAAAGGTCCATCTAGTCAAGGCTATGGTTTTTC
>SJYA01011035.1:0-13069 GCA_006410615.1 Neotragus moschatus
CACCGACTCAATGGACATGGGTTTGTGTGGACTCCAGGAGTTGGTGATGGACAGGGAGGCCTGGCGTGCAGGTTCAGGGGGTTGCAAAGGGTCAAACATGACTGAGCGAATGAAGTGAACTGAAACAAGGAGTAGGTGCTATTAGTATTGCTGAAATGCAATCTTTTCTTATTCTATAGCCTGGTTCTTTGACATAATGGGCAGATGAAAAACTCTGATGCCTGATAGAAGTTCCCACAGGGCATCATTCTATGTCTGACCTGCCTACAGCATTTTTCTTATAGGGACCACACCTTACAAGATGCAAGGTGTCATTAACAGTATTCCCTGAAATGCTACTGCAAGGGTGTGTGACCTCGGCAATGGTAAAGGGCTCCATCAAAGTGCCCATTCTCAGAAGGGTCCTGTGCTTGTTTTCATGATCTGCTGCAGCCATCTTGAAACCCTTAAAAATTCGTCTCTCACTCACAGAGTTAGAGAATGAACTTATGGTTGTTAGGGGGAAGGATGGGACAGAAGGAATAGTTAGGGAGTTTGGTATGGATATGTATACACTATAGTTTCCCAGGTGGCCCTAGTGGTAAAGAAGCTGCCTGCCAATGTAGGAGATGCAAGAGATGTGGGTTTGATCCCTAGGTTGGGAAGCTCCCCTGGAGAAGGAAGTGGCAACCCACTCCAGTATTCTTGCTTGAAAAATTCCATGGACAGAGGAGCCTGGCAGGTGATGGTTTATGGGGCCACAAGGAGTTGGATATGACTGAGCACACACACATGACATGCTGCTATATTTAAAATGGATAAACAACAAGGACCTACTGTATAACACATGAAACTCTGCTCAATGTTATATGACAGCTGGGATGGGAAGGGAGTTTGAAGGGGAATGGATACATGCATATGTATGACCAAGTCCTTTCACCATTTTTCTGAAACTATCACAACATTA
This sequence comes from Neotragus moschatus, assembly GCA_006410615.1. NCBI lineage: Eukaryota > Metazoa > Chordata > Mammalia > Artiodactyla > Bovidae > Neotragus > Neotragus moschatus. Next base: position 947 of record SJYA01011035.1, read on the forward strand.
TTAATCAACTATACCTCAATACAACATAAAATTTTCAAAACATAATAAATTTTATACTGAAAAAACAAAACAAAAACCCAGTCACTCAAGATGTAACACAATCACCAATCAAGAATTATTCACCCACCTTGGGGAGGTGATTTCATGTAAACAGGGTTTGTTCATTTACACTAACTATAGTTGGGAAAGCTGGACTCAGGCTGTAATTTTCCAGGCTTCAGAGTTCCCCCCAAAACCTACTTGTCTGACTGGGGTACCAAGTGGCTGTCATCATGCTCCCACCCTAGCTCAGGATGGCTGTGGCCTGTGGTCTGTATGAGCAACATGAAAAGGAACATGGAGGCCCAAGCATCCTTGGGAAGAAAGGGTTTAGCATCAGGTCTTTCAGAGCTGGATCCCAAGTCAGGCTCCCAGGAGTGGCATGCAAATACCCTGTGGTTTAAAATTTTTTCTACCACATATGAGCAGATAGACAAGGAAGTTCTCTGCAAACACCAGAATGCTATAACAACAATGGCATCTTACATATTTTGGAGAAAGAAAATGAGAGAATAAAGTTTTGCCAAGAAAGATTTCAAGAGTGCAAAGAACACTTTGATGTCATTTTCACATGTCAGGAGAGCATCTACATCATTGTGGCAGAAAATCTGTGAGTCTGAGAGCAGACCTGTCAGCCTCTGCGCACGATTAACGTGGACATGGCATATACCTGGGAGAATGCCAGCTTTGGGTCTCTGATTACCTGTGAGTTCTGACAAGGTCTTCAGTAGTTGGAAAACAAAGAAAGCAGTCTGACTGAGCTGCTCCTGGCAGTAGGGGGCAAAGCAGGAAGGAGGTTTGTGCACACCTTCGGCTTCCATTGAAGATTTTGGCTAATTTGAATTCCTTCTTGGTCAGTCCCTCACCCCTGAAAGAAGGAAATGAAAGAAATACACTTTTCATGGAAAAGAGAACATGGGCAGATATCAAGAGGCATAAAACCCTTCCAAGAATGGAGATGATGTTCCAAGTACTTTCCATGGAAGAAACAAGTCAGCGCTCACTTTTTCCACAAGGAAGTTACTGTCAAGGAGCTCCATTTCCAGATAAGCCCACCATGGCTGATCCTCCTAGCTCCTCCCTTTACCTTGGTCACAGTATATGACACCAATTTGTGTAATAGTCTTAAAGAGTTTTGTGAGAACTCTTCATTATGACCCTTCCATATTGGGTGCCCCTGCACAGCATGACTCATAGTTTCATTGAGTTATACAAACAGCTTATTTAAGACAAGGCTGTGATCCATGACTCATCCCAAGACAGGCAGATCATAGAGGAGAGTTCTGAAAAAACTGTGGTCCAGTAGAGAAGGAAATGCCAACCCATTCCACTATTCTTGCTTAAAGAACCCATGGACAGTATGCTAAGTCGCTTCGGTCGTGTCCGACTCTGTGTGACCCCATAGATGGCAGCCCACCAGGCTCCCCCGTCCCTGGGGTTCTCCAGGCAAGAACACTGGAGTGGGTTGCCATTTCCTTCTCCAATGCATGAAAATGGAAAGGGAAAGTGAAGTCGCTCAATTGTGTCCGACTCTTAGCGACCTCATGGACTGCAGCCTACCAGGCTCCTCCGTCCATGGGAATTTCCAGGCAAGAGTACTGGATTGGGGTGTCATTGCCTTCTCCACATGGACAGTATGGAAAGGCAAAAAGATATGACATCAAAAGATGAGCTCCTCAGATTTTAAGGTATCCAATATGCTACTGGGGAAGACCTGAAGACAATTACTAATACCTCCAGTTAGAATGAAGTGACTGGACCAAAGCAGAAATGATGGTCAGCTGTGGATATTCTGGTGGTACAAGTAAATTCTATTGTTATAAAGAATAGGAAACTGGAATGTTAGATCCATGAATCAAGGTAAACTGGACATGGTCAAGCAGGAGATGGCAAGAGTGAACATTCACATTTTAGGAATCAGTGAAATGGATGGGAATGGAAGAATATAATTCTGATAGTTATTATATCTATTATGGTGAAGCAAAAGTAATGGTGGTGTAAACATAATTGCAGTTCAAAGGAATTGCAGTTGGCAATAATAATTGTTATTGGTACAGAGATTCAAAATTTCCTTTGTGCCTAATTGCACCAAATTGTGGCTTTGAACCTCAATTACTTTTGCAGTAACAGCAATTACTTTTGCACCGTCAAAATTTTTGCACCAGCAACCACAATTATTTTTGCACCAACAACCTCAATTACTTTTGCACCAAACTACTACTACTGTGGCAAAGAATCCCTTAGAAGAAATGGAGTATCACTCTTTGTAAACAATGAGTCTGAAATGCAGAACTTGGGTGCAATCTCAAAAGTGGCAGAATGATCTCAGTTTATTTCCAAGACAAACCATTCAACACACAGTAATCCAAGTCTGTACTCCAACCACTGATGTCAAAGAAACTGAAGTTGACTGGTTCTATGAAGAACTACAACACCTTCTAGAACTAACACCAAAAAGAAGAAAAAAAAAAAGAAAAGAAAGAAAAAGAAAGTCCTTTTCATCATAGGGAATTGGAATGCGAAAGTAGGAAGTCAAGAGATTACTGTAATAACAGATAAGTTTGGACTTGGAGTACAAAATGAAGCAGGGTAAAAATTAATGGAGTTTCATCAAGAGAAAATGCTGGTCATACCAAACACCCTTTTCCAAAAACACAAGAGAAGACTCTACAAATGAGCATCATCAAATGGTCAATTCTGAAACCAGATTGATCATATTCTTGGCACCTGAAGATGGAGAAGCTCTGTACAGTTAACAAAGACAAGAACGGGAGCTAGGTGCTTGTGGCTTACATCATGAGCTTGCTATTACAAAATCCAGACTTAAATTGAAGAAAGTAGGGAAAACCACTAGGTCATTCAAGTATGAGCGAAGTCAAATTCTTTCCAGTGGAGGTGACAAATAGATTCAAGGAGTTAGATCAGGTAGATAGAGTACCTGACGAACTATGGACAGAGGTTCATAATGGAGGCGTAATGTAAAGGAGGGAGTGACCAAAACCACCCCAAAGGAAAAGAAATGCAAGAAGGCAAAGAGGTTGTCTGAGGAGGTCTTATAAATAGCTGAGGAAAGAAGTGAAACTGAAGGCAAGGGAGAAAGGGAATGATAAACTCAACAGAATGCAAAGTTCCAGAGAATACCAATGGGAGATGTGAAGGCTTCCTTAAGTGAACACTGCAGAGAAGAGAGGAAAACAATAGAATGAGAAAGACCAAAGATCTTGTCAAGAAAATTGGAGATATCAAGGGAACATTTTATGCAAAGATGGGCAAAATAAAAGACAGAAACCATACGAACCTAACAGCAGCAGAAGATATTGAAAAATGAGGTGAAAAGAATACACAGAAAAACTATACAAGAAAGGTCTTAATGACCCAGATAACTATGATGATGTGTTCACTTACCTAGAGCTAAGACATACTGGAGTGTGCAGTCAACTGGGACTTAGGAAGCATTATTACAAAGCTGGTGAAGGTGATTTAATTCAAGCTGAACTATTTAAAATCCTACAAGATGATGTTGTTAAGGTGCTGCACCCAATCTGTCAGTTTGAGTGCATCACTTTGCCAACAAAGATAGGTATAATCAAAGCAATCGTTTTTCAAGTAGTCATGTACAGATATGAGAATTGGGCCATAAAGGAGGCTGAGTGCTAAAGAATTGTGTTTTCAAACTGTGGTGCTGGAGAAGACTCGAGAATCTCTTGGACAGCAAGAAGATCAAGCCAGTCAATCCTAAAAGAAATCAATCCTGTATATTCATTGAAAGGACTGAAACTGAAACTGAAGTTCCACTGCTTTGGACAACTGGTGCAAAAAGCTGACTCCCTTGAAAAGACCGTGAGGCTGGGAAAAATTGAGGGCAAGAAGAAAAGGGGGTGAAAGAAGATGAGATGGTTGGATGGCATCATCAACTCAACGGACATGAGTGAGCAAACTCTGGTAGATAGTGAAGGACAGGGAAGCCTGGGATGCTGCAGTCCATGAGGTCTCAAGGAGTCAGACATGCCTGAGTGATTGAACAACAACAACAACAACAAAACAAAACAAACAAACAAAAAACACAATATGTCTGCAAATTTAGAAAACTTATCAGTGGCCAGAGAACTGGAAAAAGTCAATTTTTTTAATATATTTTATTTTTTAAATTTTACTTTAATGTACTTTACAATGTGTATTGGTTTTCAGTCCCAAAGAAGGGCAATGCCGGAGAATGTTCAAACTACTGTACACATACGTTAATTCCACATGCTAGTAAGGTCATGCCCAAAATCCTTCAAGCTAGGCTTCAGCAGTATGTGAACTGAGAACTTCCAGATGTACAAGATGGCTTCAGAAAAGGCAGAGAAACCAAAAATCAAACTACCAACATTCATTGGATCTAGAGAAAGTGAGGGGACTCCAGAAAATCATGTACTTCTGTTTCATTGACTATGCTGAAGACTTTGACTGTGTGGATCACAACAAACTGTGGAAAATTCTTAAAACAATGGAAATACCAGGCTACCCTACCTACCTCCTGAGGAAACTGTATGCAGGTCAACAAGCAACAGTTTTTACAAGATATAAAACAATTGACTGGTTCAAAATTGGGAAAGGAGTAAAACAAGTGTGTATATTATCACCCTGCTCATTTAACTTATATGCAAAGTACATCATGAGAAATGCTGGATTAAATTAATCACGATCTGGAACCAAGAGGGCTGGGAAAAATTTCAACAACCTCAAATATGCAGATGATACCACTCTAATGACAGAAAGTAAAGAAGAACTTAAGAGATTTGATAATGGAGGAGAATGAAAAGGCTGGTTTGAAACTCAACATTAAGAAAACTAAGATAATGGCTTCCAGTCCCATCACTTCATGACAAATGGAAGGGGAAAATATGCAAGGAGTGACATATTTTATTTTCTTGGGTTCCAAAAATCACTGCAATGACTGCAGCCATGAAATTAAATAATGCTTGCTCATTGGAAGAAAAGCTATGACCAACCTAGACAGCATATTACAAAGCAGAGTCATTACTTTGCCAACAAAGATCTGCATAGTCAAAGCTATGTTTTTCCCAGTAATCATGTATGTATGTGAGAGTTGGAACATAAATAAAACTGAGCAGAAAAGAATTGATGCTTTAAAACTGTGGTACTGGATAAGATTCTTGAGAGTCTCTTGCACAACAAGGAGATCAAACCAGTCAATCCTAAAAGAAATCAACCCTGAACAATCATTTGAGGGACTGATGTTTAAGTTGAAGCTTCAATACTTGGCCACCTGATTCAAAAAGCCAGCTCAGTGGGAAAGATCCTGATGCTGAGAATGATTAAACACAAAAGGAGAAAGGATTAACAGAGGATGAGATGGTTAGACAACAATACCAACTCAATGCACATGAATTTGAGCAAACTCTGAGAGACAGTGGAGGACAGAGGAGCCTGGCATGTTTCAGTCAATGGGGTATCAAAGAATCAGACATGACATAGTGACTGAACAGCAACAACAACAACTTAAAGAGTTGGCTTAAGTAAGTGTTTCTCAGTTCTTTTGAAGCATGGTCCCCCTTTCTGATTTTGATTAGAGTTTTGTAGCTGAAAGTGTGATATTCTTGCTTAGTGATCAAAAGTCAACAAAGAGGCAAATTTCATGGAGAAAAAACATCTCTGAACTTGTGTTTTGTCAGTGAAGCCTGATGGGCCAATGGAGAGTGCTTTGGACAAAAAGAAATATGCATGATCTGTGTGTCTGCCATTTTCCTTCCCAATCCCACAGAACACTAGTGTCCCCAGGGACTCACAGTGATACCAAGCATGTTACCTCTCTGTTTGAGTACAGGGTATTGATAATCCTTAGCAATCACACTTCTTATCTAAATTAGAATTTGCTTTGACTGTCAAAACAATGTCTTTGCACTCTATGAAACATGAACGACCCATGCAAACCTTTCTTATTCTTGTGTGCTACAAAAGAAGGAAATAGAAATATAGTTTATTTTCCTTGAGTCCTTTCTTTTCATCAGAAAGCTAAAGGTAGGGAGTGCTGATGGAATGTTCATCAGCCAAGAAACAAAATAAAAGGTTTTGTGTAGTTTCCACTGTTCTGGTAAGAACAAAATACATATACATGGACAATCTAGAAGATAAAAATGTATGAATCTTGGCTAGTAAGTGGATGTTTCACATTTTTTTTTTTTTCCAATAGCTGCTGCTTCCAATTAGGCACCCTGGTTTCAAGGAGGGAGATTGCTAACCAAGTAGTTTTCATTCAAGCCATGGATAACTGGTTCTCATGACCATGCTGGGTTCTCAGCTTGGAGTCCATTATCCCTTCTATCTCAGGCACTGTTTTGGGCACAGCACCTTCAGGAACTTTATACTCCCAAAGGAACTTGTTGGAATCCCTTGACCAAAAGGCCCTTTCACCTCAGTCACAGTCTTACTTCCACGTCTAGCCAGATACCTGCCTGCTCCATCTTTGGGTTTTGATAACTGTAATATGCTTTTGAACTGTGGTGTTGGAGAAAACTCTTGAGAGTCCCTTGGACTGCAAGGAGATCCAACCAGTCCATTCTGAAGGAGATCAACTCTGGGATTTCTTTGGAAGGAATGATGCTAAAGTTGAAACTCCAGTACTTTGACCACCTCATGTGAGAGCTGAGTCATTGGAAAATACTCTGATGCTGGAAGGGATTGGGGGCAGGAGGAGAAGGGGACAACCGAGGATGCGATGGATGGATGGCATCACTGACTCGATGGACGTGAGTCTGAGTGAACTCTGGGAGATGGTGATGGACAGGGAAGCCTGGCATGCTGTGATTCATGGGAACACAAATAGTCAGACATGACTGAGTGACTGAACTGATCTGAACTAAATATTTCCAGTATGAAGTTTGGACAGCTGAACATTATATAATGCTTGTAACTGGTACTTTACTTACTTTTCCATCTTCTCTATTTGTAAAGGTAAAGCTCACAAACTTCCTGGTAATATATACGTTGTTATATGCCAGGGCATCTAAAGAATTTTCAATCAATAAAAATGTATACTCAAATATTCCCTTTGTTGTTCCCTTCATTCCATTTGATGTTACCTTATTAAGGTGCCACAGTAAAGTGAATTTTGTCTCTAATGGTTGATATCCAGATGGTATAAAAACATCCACTGTCCCAAAATATAGTCAAAAAGTGCATTTACTTAATTTCTTTCATTACTTAAGCCACAGCTTTAGATGTATAGTAGGTGCTTAATATAGAGTTGTTCAGAGAGTGAACTGGAGATGTCATTTGTATGGTTATTGCACCTTTTAAAATAACTTAAAAAGTGTACAACCTGTAATTGTAACTCCTGCGGGCAGTTAGGCTTTGCGTGTGTGTATAAGGGGGGGTAGGGTGGAGGATGTCTGTGCATAGGTGCATGTACACATTCTTTGAGAAGTCAATTCTCTCTCTCTCTTTTTCAATTCCAGTACTTTGTAAAACTAGCCTTTAAAGAAGATTTTTCTGCCCTTAGTAGTGATTAATACACCCCCTATTTTTCTATCATCAGTGAATTTAATTAACATGGCATGTTCCTTCCTTTGAAAGATTAGCAATTAAAACTGTTCCACCTTTCCTTGTCAGCACATACCTTAGAAATTAAAATAGGTGCCTTTTCTTAGTTGTTCCTGCTTGTGTTGGCTGTTTGTATGATGACCTTCAGCCAATTTCCTTTTCATGCATTTACATTCATCTGAAGAGTCATTTCAAATCACTTTTCTAAGGTTTTCAGAGACATTTTCCTAAGCTTTAGTAAAGTCATCATCAAATAAATTAAAATAAATACACTCCTACTAATGTATTCATATTCAGAACCTACAATGAGCATTCATTTCTTAAGCAAAGGTATGAGTTTAAAATAAGGAAAAGCTACCACAGTCATCAAGACAGTATGGTGGGGGGCGGGTCCTAAGATGGTGGAGGAATAGGACGGGGAGACCACTTTCTCCCCCACAAATTCATCCAAAGAACATTTCAACGCTGAGTAAACAACAAACAACTACAAAACAACTTCTGAATGCTGGCAGAGGACATCAGGGATCCAGAAAAGTAGAACATTGTCTTCAAAAACAGGTAGGAAAAATACAAAAGATGAAAAAACAGACAAAGGAGGTAGGGAGGGAGCTCCATCCCAGGAAGGGAGTCCTGTCCCAGGAAGAGAGTCTTAAAAAGAGAGAAGTTTCCAAACGCTGGGAAACACTCTCACTGCCGAATCTGTGGCGAACCTTGGAAGCACAGAGGGAAACATAACAGGGAAGAAAAATAAATAAATATTTAAAACCAACAGATTACAAGCCCAACGGTAACTCCCCCAGGGGAGGAGCAGAGCAGAAGCCTGCATCTGCCAGTAGCAAGTTGGGGCTGCGCAGGTAGGCGCGGGAGGCTCGGGCTGCAGTGCTTCTTAAGAATCGGGCTGGAACAACCTGCACGTAACCAGAGCCAACTAACTTGGGCTAGCACACCAGACTACGGAACAGTTACCATGCGAAAAGCTCTAACATAAGACACCACCAGGACTGCACACAGAAAAAAGGATGGAACAGAAATAGCCAGCTGCAGACTATCCTCCGCCAGTGACAGGCAGCCAGAGCCATAAGGGCTGGAAAGTTGCAATTGCAGCCCAGGGGAGACTTTACTTACCAAACTGCAAGAAGGCTTCTCTGCTAAATAAGACTTCTTGGGGTGCTGGACAGTCACCTTCTGCCTGAAAAAGGGGTCCAGCGGTACACCCAGAAAACTGAGCAGCAGGAAAAGGTGATAAGCCACACGACTGTGCTCACCAAACACCTGAGCTACTTGGTCCTGGGAAGGGCACAAAACGCAGGCCTGACTGAACCTGCGACTACCTGGGCACTAAGCCTGAGTGGCTTAGACCAGGGAGGTGCATAAACCCTAGGGCTGGCCTCAGATGGTTCCCGGTGGAGAAACATAGAGCATGAGTGGTGTGTGCCATGTGTAGTGGCATGCCCAGCGTTGCTGAGACACTGCAAATACATGCCAGTGCTATTTGGTAGCAGCATCCCTCCCTCCCCACAGCACAACTGACCAAATATACCTTAAAAAAAAAAAAAAAAAAAGTGACTTCCACCACTCCCCTTGTGTCAGGGCGGAAATCAGACACTGAAGAAATCAGCAAACAGAAGAAGCTAAACAGAAAGAACCGCCTTGGAAGTGACCCCACACTGCGCACAGTACCAGAGAAAGTGCCAGAAATATCTACTATTTTTACAACCATTCTCTCTTTTTTTTATATATATATATTTTTTGGTAGATGTTTTTGTTTGATTGTTTTTGCTTATTTTCTTTTTCTTTTCCTTTTTTTAAANACCTTGGAAGCACAGAGGGAAACATAACAGGGAAGAAAAATAAATAAATATTTAAAACCAACAGATTACAAGCCCAACGGTAACTCCCCCAGGGGAGGAGCAGAGCAGAAGCCTGCATCTGCCAGTAGCAAGTTGGGGCTGCGCAGGTAGGCGCGGGAGGCTCGGGCTGCAGTGCTTCTTAAGAATCGGGCTGGAACAACCTGCACGTAACCAGAGCCAACTAACTTGGGCTAGCACACCAGACTACGGAACAGTTACCATGCGAAAAGCTCTAACATAAGACACCACCAGGACTGCACACAGAAAAAAGGATGGAACAGAAATAGCCAGCTGCAGACTATCCTCCGCCAGTGACAGGCAGCCAGAGCCATAAGGGCTGGAAAGTTGCAATTGCAGCCCAGGGGAGACTTTACTTACCAAACTGCAAGAAGGCTTCTCTGCTAAATAAGACTTCTTGGGGTGCTGGACAGTCACCTTCTGCCTGAAAAAGGGGTCCAGCGGTACACCCAGAAAACTGAGCAGCAGGAAAAGGTGATAAGCCACACGACTGTGCTCACCAAACACCTGAGCTACTTGGTCCTGGGAAGGGCACAAAACGCAGGCCTGACTGAACCTGCGACTACCTGGGCACTAAGCCTGAGTGGCTTAGACCAGGGAGGTGCATAAACCCTAGGGCTGGCCTCAGATGGTTCCCGGTGGAGAAACATAGAGCATGAGTGGTGTGTGCCATGTGTAGTGGCATGCCCAGCGTTGCTGAGACACTGCAAATACATGCCAGTGCTATTTGGTAGCAGCATCCCTCCCTCCCCACAGCACAACTGACCAAATATACCTTAAAAAAAAAAAAAAAAAAAGTGACTTCCACCACTCCCCTTGTGTCAGGGCGGAAATCAGACACTGAAGAAATCAGCAAACAGAAGAAGCTAAACAGAAAGAACCGCCTTGGAAGTGACCCCACACTGCGCACAGTACCAGAGAAAGTGCCAGAAATATCTACTATTTTTACAACCATTCTCTCTTTTTTTTATATATATATATTTTTTGGTAGATGTTTTTGTTTGATTGTTTTTGCTTATTTTCTTTTTCTTTTCCTTTTTTTAAATTTTAAGTCCTCTATTTCTCCTTTAATTTTAATTTTTATAACCTACTATCACTTTTTTTTAAAAAAAAAGACCCTATTTTTAAAGCAAATGCCATTTATATATATATATATATATATATATATATATATAATTTTTTTTTGCTTTTTTTTCTGTGAGTGTGTGTGTGTGTGTGTGTGGCTGTTGATGTTGGTTCTTAATAATTCCCTTGACTTTTTTTTTTCCTTTTTTCTTTTCTTCTTGTTCTTCTTTTCTTTAATATTGTATTTTTGAAAATCGAACCTCTACTCTAGATTTTTAATGTTTGCTTTTTGGTATTTGTTGTCAATTTTTTACACTTAAAAACCCAATCTTCAGTACCCAATTTTACCTGAGAGCGAGATTACTGGCTTGACCACTCTCTCCTCTTTTGGAATCTCCTTTTTCTCCAGCAGGTTGTCTCTCTCTCCTCCCTCCCCCTTCACTTCTCTACCCAACTCTGTGAATCCCTGTGTGTTCCAGATAATGTAGAACACCTAGAGAACTGGTTACCAGCTGGATCTGCCTCTCTCCCTTTTCATTTCCCTCTTTTATCCTCCTGGCAACCTCTGACTACTTCCTCTCCTCTTCCCTGTATATATCCATGATCATCTCTGAGCTGTCCAGACTGAGGAGCACACATAAGGAAGTGATTACTGGCTAGATTTCTCTCTCTTCTTTTGATCCCACCTCATCTGATTCCAGTCACCTCTAACTACCCCTTCCCTTTCTCTTTCCCATGTAACTCAGTGAACCTCTCTGGGTGTCCCTCAATGTGGAGAAACTTCATCTTTAACCTAGATGTTTTATCATTGGTGCTACATAGATGGAGAAGCCTTGAGACTACTGTAAAAATAAAACTGAAAACCAGAAGCAGGAGACTTAAGCCCAAATCCTGAGAACATCAGAGAACTCCTGAACCCAGGGAACATTAATCGATAGGGGCTCATCAAATGCCTCCATTCCTACACTGAAACCAAGCACCGCCCAAGGGTCAACAAGTTCCAGAGGAAGACATACCATGAAAATTCTCCAGCAACACAGGACCACACCACTGAGCTTCAATATACAGGCAGCTCAAGTTACTTCAAAACCATAGGTGTCTCCTAACTCATTACTGGACACTTCATTGCACTCCAGAGAGAAGAAATCCAGCTGTACCCAACAGAACTCTGAAACAAGCTTCCCTAACCAAGAAACCTTGACAAGCCATCGATACAACCCCACCCACAGAGAGGAAACTTCATAATTAAGAGAACTCCACAAATTTACAGAATACAGAAAGGTNACTCATTACTGGACACTTCATTGCACTCCAGAGAGAAGAAATCCAGCTGTACCCAACAGAACTCTGAAACAAGCTTCCCTAACCAAGAAACCTTGACAAGCCATCGATACAACCCCACCCACAGAGAGGAAACTTCATAATTAAGAGAACTCCACAAATTTACAGAATACAGAAAGGTCACCCCAAACACAGCAATATAACCAAGATGAAGAGACAGAGGAATATGCAGCAGATAAAGGAACAGGAGAAATGTCCACGAAACCAAGCAAAAGAGGAAGAGATAGGGAATCTACCTGAGAAAGAATTCTGAATAATGATAGTG
>SJYA01011036.1:0-12693 GCA_006410615.1 Neotragus moschatus
CCCCAGTCCCTCCCAGCATCAGACTCTTTTCCAATGAGTCAACTCTTCGCATGAGGTGGCCAAAGTACTCAAAGTACTTGAAGTATGACCAAGTATGACCAAGGAGTGACTAGGAGATGACAAAAAGCCAAAGGGAAGGAGAGGGGAGAATGATGAGTATGACCACTGTGAAAACAGTTGTAGGCAGAAGGGAAGGAGTGAGGGGGAGACAGGCAATGGTCAAAGAAAAAGAGGGCTTGTCTGATGAACAAGGGAATCAAAGGGAGTTTGAATAAAAGGGGTTATAAGTATCAGGGGAAAAACTCACTTTGGAGAGGCCTACATCTCTACAAGAAGATTAAGATAAAGACAAGCTGGGAGGTTGTTTGGAATATTAAGTCTTTTTCCTTCTTTTTTAATTTACAAAACTCTAAAATGTTGCAAAATAAGAAACTGGATGGGGAAACTCACAACATCCAATATGCCTCATCATCACATTACAATGTGCTCTTCAAAGGAAGTGGTATTTCATTCAAACATGGAGAAAATCTTAATAGAATCAGCCTAGGGACTGCAGGGAGCCTAGTGATTATAGGAGAGTTTAGTACTTGACTGCCTTCTTGACTGAGATCCATGAAGTCCCTGGGTGGGATTAGGAGTGAGTGCTGTCAGAAGATCCAACCAGTCCATCCTAAACGAAATCAGTCCTGAATATTCATTGAAAGGACTGATGCTGAAGCTGGAGCTCAAATACTTTGGCCACCTGATGCAAAGAATTGACTCACTGGAAAAGAGCCTGATGCTGGGTAANGGTGGGATTAGGAGTGAGTGCTGTCAGAAGATCCAACCAGTCCATCCTAAACGAAATCAGTCCTGAATATTCATTGAAAGGACTGATGCTGAAGCTGAAGCTCAAATACTTTGGCCACCTGATGCAAAGAATTGACTCACTGGAAAAGACCCTGATGCTGGGTAACATTGAGAGAAGGAAGAGAAGGGGGCAATAGGGAATGAGATGATTAGACAGCATCACCAATGGATATGAATTTGAGCAAAATCTGGGAGATAGTGGAAGACTGAGGAGACTGACATGCTATAGTCCATGGGGTCCAAAAGAGTCCGGTACAACTTAGTGACTGAACAACAACAAGCCGNGAGCTCAAATACTTTGGCCACCTGATGCAAAGAATTGACTCACTGGAAAAGAGCCTGATGCTGGGTAAGATTGAGAGAAGGAAGAGAAGGGGGCAATAGGGGATGAGATGATTAGACAGCATCACCAATGGATATGAATTTGAGCAAAATCTGGGAGATAGTGGAGGACTGAGGACACTGACATGCTATAGTCCATGGGGTCCAAAAGAGTCCGGTACAACTTAGTGACTGAACAACAACAAGCCGTCTGGCAGAGATAAATGAATTTAGTTTTTTTAAAAAACAGATTGTTGGAGCCCTTCAGACAATCTCTGACCCTGTGTCTCAATTGAAACAAATGAAGAATAATAAAGTTTGCATCTCTGCATCAACATGGAAGTAGCCATCTGAAAAACAAAAAAAAACAAAAATAAAATCAGATGCTAAGAAATAAGCTCCGTGATCCACACATTTCTGTGCAAGTATATCTGACATTTATTTCTCACTGAGATGAGAACAGAAGCCAGTTAAGTCCTGTGTAGATACGGTCCAAACCAGATATTACCCAAGGGTCGTTTGTCTTCATGAACCTCAGTCTGGGAAATAGATACTCAAATAGTCATTCTTCCTCTTGGGAGGGTTGGGGAAGGTGGATGGGGCGGTAGGCAGAGCAGGTCCAGCGCTCACTGGATGGAGGAGGAGGCTGCGAGGGTAGAGTTGCAGTGGAGGTTTAGTTTACTGATCACAGGAGCACACTCAAGGGAGTTTTTAGTTCCACCTAGCTGGTTTAGTTCAAGTGGAAACCTGGTGACAAGTGGGGACTTGGTTATGACTTCATAGTCCGCTCAGCTAGGCTTCCGCCCTAGGCGGGTTAACCAGCAGACTTTCTCACTTGATAATCTCCTTTCATAGCCAGAGAAAACCACTTTATTAAAACAGTTAATGCAGCAACAATAAAGCACCCTATGTGTTTAAAGAATGTACATATGAACAGAATGTAAGATTTTAAAGAGTCAAACACTTAGGTGTAACCGAATTTTCTTTCTTTTTTTTTTTTTTCGTTGCTTTAGTTTCTATAAAAACACTACTGGAATGATCAGCTGCATAGTCTGATAAGGCCCTCATGAGAAATACTGGTTAGAAATAATCATTTTTGCACACTTCACATCTACCTGTAATTTTTAGTTGTAGCCCAATTCCAGTTAGTGTCAGTGGAAGATCCAAATGCCTCACCCAGCTATGTCACCAATGGGTCTTTTGAGAATAACAGTTCTTATCCTCTTAGGAAAAGTCTGATAATTTTGTGAGCAAAGCAAAAGTAACTACGCTGTTGCTGTGTAGTCACTAAGTCATGTCTGACTCTTGCTACCCCATGGACTCAGGCTCCTCTGTCCATGGGATTTCCCAGGCCAAATACTGCAGTGGGTTGCCATTTCCTTCTCCAGAGTATTTTCCTGACTCAGAGATGGAAGCCACATCTCTTGTGTCTCCTGCTAAAGTAGCTATAAACACAGTTAATTAATCATGACAATTTTAAACAAACTTCTGAAGGCTAGTCCACCAGCAACAACAGCCTCTCGCTTCTGAAATAGGCCAGTTGGCAATACCCTTACTCCAGTGCCGCCTTTCTGAAAGTCAGTTAATCAGAACTAGCCTCACTTGAGTAACCAAGCTTCCTCTACTTAATGTCAGCAGGTCCCCAATTGCTACTGCTTTGCAATGCTTTCCAGCCCTCAAACTGCATACTCTCCAAACTCTGTGGAAACTCAGCTCTCACCTTTATCCTCTGTATTAGTCCACTGGGGCTGCTATCATGAAATGCCACAGACTGGCTGGCTTACAAACAAAAGAAATATATTTCCCATAGTTCTGAAGGTTGGAAGTTCAAGATCAGGGTGCCAGCACAGTCAGCTAAGGTCCCACTTTCAGACTGAGGACTTCCTGTGTCTCCATATGGGGGAAAGGGGAGGGGTGTTACATCCTCATGTCTTAAGCACCTTCCAAAGATCCTGCGTACAAATAGTATCACCTTTAGAAGTCATGATTTTTATCTTAAATATAAACAATTTATTATTATTATTTGCACTTACAAACATATTTTTAAATTTTATTATTGGTGTATAATTGCTTTACAATGTTGTGTTAGTTTCTGCTGTACGACAAAGTGAATCAGCTATACGAATACACACATCCCCTCCTTCTCAAGTTCCCCTTCCACCCCACCGCATCCCACCCCTCCAGGTCATCGCAGAGCACTGAGCTGAGCTCTCGGTGAAACACAGCAGCTTCCTGCTAGCTCTCTATTTTACAGACGGTAGTGTAGCTATGTAGATTTTAATCTCCCTATTTATTCCACCCCTCCACTTCCCCACCTGTGCCCACATGTCTGTTCTCTAAGTCTTCATCTCTGTTCGACAGTTAGGATTTTGGTCTATAAATTTGTAGGGGATACAAACACTTAGATCACAGCACTTCCTGAATCTGCAACTTGTACATATAACTCTTACTTGTTCATGAAAGCAGTGATTTGGCTCTTTGTTTCATATGCTGAAAGGTTGTTTCATTGTTCAATGCTTTTAGTTGCATCAGTAAGAGAGAGAGTCAAGCTCTGGGCTGAGATGCTTGAAGCTGTGACAGACACAGATACAAATACAACTGGGCATTTCAGTTACACTCTTCTGTGAGGACTTTCTCAGCTAACTCCCAAAGCACCTTAGTCCCTTGTCTGGTCTGCCTCAGTTTCTCCATTCTCCTGAGCCTACAATATGCTACCAATTTCCCATCTAATGTAAAATATATTGATAAGAATAAGAAGCCATTTGGGAATTGGCATGGGGAGGAAGAATACACACACACACACACACACACACACACACACACATTCTATAGTAGAAAACAACAGATAAAAATGATCTTTAATCTCTCCATGACTTCGTTTCCCCATGATAAAATGATGACGATTTTTTAAAGATTTTTTTGTTGATGTCTTTATTTGCTGCAATATCATTCTGCTTTATGTTTTGGTTTCCCATACCCCCTGCTTTGGAAGGCAACATTTTAACTACTGGACTGCCAGGGAAGTCCCTAAATGCTGATAATTGAAAATACCGTCTTGCCCAAGGTGAAATTAAATAACGTACGCAAAATATCTCATTCAGTGCCTGGGAGAGAAGCTAAGTTTAATAATGATGGTTTGATTTCTTCTAGGCATCTTTCAGTTCCCGACGGTTTGACTTTCTTTAGTACTTTCACTTTCAGTTCTGCTTTGGGTCTATTGAACAGTAAATCTCAATCGTGGCTATGCATTTGCAATGCCTGCTAATCTAAAGATAACAACAAAAACCCGAGTGGTGTAGATTTAGTAGGTTTGGAGTGGGGCTTAAGCATTTGTATTTTTCAAATGCCATGTGTGGGTGATTCTGATGTGTATCCAGACTTAGAAAAGATGAGCCCTGACTCCAGGCTCAAAGGGAAGAAGAGAATCATTGTGTGTCTTCTCAGCGGTCTGATGTTATT
The DNA here is from genome assembly GCA_006410615.1 of Neotragus moschatus. Taxonomy (NCBI): domain Eukaryota; kingdom Metazoa; phylum Chordata; class Mammalia; order Artiodactyla; family Bovidae; genus Neotragus; species Neotragus moschatus. The sequence continues at coordinate 4,630 of SJYA01011036.1, forward strand.
AACCGGGCAGGAAGAATATGCGGCTAAGTGTCAGGGCTCTTTCCTGTGTCTGCAGTATAATACTTTCCATATATTAGGGTTAAATAAATGTTGGTTGAAGTCTAGAAACGGAAATCTATTTTCCTTGGATGAATCTCTTGGGTATGTAAATACTGAGAACTGCATTCCCTCTGCATAACTTGACCTAGACCTCTCTCCTGATATCCAGATCTGTGGGCCTTTCCACAAGAGTCTACTGCAGACTCAGTTCAACTGCACTCTGCCTCACTGGTTTTGAACCTGGCTCTCTGCTTGACTGACTGCGTGTCTTTAGTTTTTCCCCATATCTCATAGGATCAGTGTGAAGATCCCATGAGATTAATATTTGGAAGTGAATAGATAAATATATATATATATATCTCAATAATATCCATATATCCATCTATCAGTCTATCATCTATCTATGAACAGCAAATATATATATATGCATTATGTATAAATAAGTATGGTTATTATATTTTTTATTTTAGACTTCCCTGCTGGCTCAGCAGTAGAGTCTGCCTGCAGTGCAGGAGAAGGATTGATCTCTGGGTCAGGAAGATCCCCTAGAGGAGGAAATGACAATCTACTTTGGTATTCTTGCCTGGGAAATCCTATGGACAGAGCAGCCTGGTGGGCTATAGTCCATGAGGTTACAGAATTGGACAGGCCTGAGGGACTGAGCACACACACGCGCATATATATTATTGAGTTTATTAATCTCTTATGCAAATCCACTGTTCTCAGTTGGTCCCTGTCTAGTGATGGTAGCACTAGACTGATGACTCCATGCAAATGCCAGGAAGTCATCTTGGACTTCTCCCTGCAGTCACATCCTCCACACCTCCTAACAGCTAGCATTGGCCGTGTATTCTTTGTTCTTGCTTAAGAATCTTCTTTCTGTTTGTCCATTTGTTTGGCTGGGTCAGGTCTTCGTTGTGGCATGCAGCCTCCTCGTTGGGGTGCGGGCGGCATCTAGTTTGTAGCACTGACATCTCTGTAGCTGTGGTGCACAGGCTTAGGTGTCCCATGGCACGTGGGGTCCTTAGTTCCCTGACCAGGGACCAAACCCAAGTCCCCTGCATGGGCAAGCACATTTTAACCACTGGACCACCAGTGAAAATCCCTTGACCATGTTTTTCTTACCATCTCCCAGCATAGGCCACCATTGACTCATCCCTGAACTCCTACAATTGTCTCTGATTGGGTGTCCTGTCTGCAATCTACCCATTGCAGAGTGTAGCTTGCCTCCAAACTCACCATTCCAAACAGCAGAGAGGATTGATATCATTGCCCTGCTTACAACTTTTACTGAGTGCATTTGCCCTTAGCCACTAATCTAAAGCACTTTACATATTGAATATATACCTTTGGTCACTGTTTACAAGCCTCAACTGCTTGACACCCTCCTTGAACCTTGTGCCCCATTGATTTTTTTAAAAATAATTTATTTTTTCTGCATTGGGTCTTTGTCGCCGTGCTCAGATTCTATTTGTAGGGAGTGAGGGCTACTCTAGGTGTGGTGTGAGGGTTTCTCATTGTAGTGGCTTCTCAACAGGCTCTAGGTGTGTGGGCTTCAGCAGTTTTTAGCACAGGGGCTCAATAGTTGAGGTCCATGGGCTCAGGCTGCCCCTCAGCATGTGTGATTGTCCCAGACCAGAGATTGAACCCGAGTTCCCTGCATTGGAAGGTAGATTCTTAACCAATGGAGCAGCAAGGAAGTCCTTTCCCCATTGATTCGAACCTCCCTTTGGTCTTCAGCTGCTTCATGCTTCTCTGAGCTCTGTCCAATGAATGAAATGCTCTCCATCTGGGACACTCCCATTATGAATTCAAAATGAAATATGTGTGATATATGAGCATTGGAACCTAAAGGAAATGTTGATTATCTTAAGACCACCCTCTTGTTCTAAATCCTCACTCCCTATGATTAAAGTCCTTACCTCCTAGGTTGGTGAAGATGAAGCAATGATGCATGGTCTTGATCCGCTCTTTAATTACATCAGCAAGCTCCAGCTACTGCCAAGATAGAATCTCCCCAATCCATTTATGTTCTGGGTGCTCATGGAAATACTCCCCCAATCTCCACTCAGTACTTTCCTAGTCTCCTATTATGATATATCCACACACTTATGCCTTGATTTGCTTTATTTGATTTTTGCCTATGATTCCTGGATTTGACACTTGGATTTTTTTCCCCCACTCCTTCATTTAAACGTTGGGGCTTCCCTGGTGGCTCAGACAGTAAAGAATCCACCTGCAATGTGGGAGACCTAGGTTCGATCCCTGGGTAGGGAAGATCCCCTGGAGAAGGAACCAGTAATTCATACAGTATTCTGGCCTGGAGAATCCTATGAACAGTAGAGTCTTGCAGGCTACAGTCCATGGGGGGGGGATGCAGCCTTTTTGAAGAACATCAGCATGGACCCAGTTTTATTCAGCATAGTCCATGGGGTCACAAAGAATTGAACACAACTGAAGAAGTAAGCACACACATTTAAACCTTAGCATTTCACACTGAGCTTTGGATTATTCTTGGCACCTGGCGTAGGATTCAGTAGGAATCCTCAAGTTCTCCCCTAGCTCCGCAAAACCCAACCCACAGCAATACCCTGGCAAACAGGCCATGGCCTGCTCTGATTCCTCTTGGAGTTTAAAACGTAAGACATTAATTGTTGATTTCCAGATGATTCTTCCAGAATGTGATCTGTATCAGCCGGCTTAAAGCTGAACTTAATTTCCTTCATAGCAAAAAAAAAAAAAAAAAAAAAGTTCAAGTTATAAGAAGTATGTGTGTGTGTGAGCATGCACGCATAAACCTCTAAATGAGAACAAGAAATATGAACCTAACTGTAGCACTAATAATGAAGGAAATCTTGCCAGACAAATTTCAACTTCATTACTGGCTTTAATGAGCAAATGAGAGAACAAATAGAATACAGTGGATGTCCCTGGTCTTGACTTTATTAACACATTGCACAGAGCACTTCATGAAACCATAGCCCATCAGGGCATTTCAGTCAGCATGGAGGTGAACAGTTGCAGCAGCCAAGAGCTGGCTGGTTGCATAAAAAGGGAAGGTGGTAGAAATGACAGCCTTTTTGAAGGACAGCAGCATGGACCCTGTCTTATTCAGCACAGTTCCTAATGATGTGGAAGGGAGAGTACACAGTATATTAATTAAACTTGACAAGGATGCTGATTTGATGAGCAGAGTGAACTTGGAGAGCATAAAAACATAGTTAGGAAATACAAATTAAAGAATACAGTTTGGAAAAATACAAATAGTGCATTTTGGTAGAAATAAGCCATTAGAAAAATACGTAGGGGTCCCATCACAGAAACTAGGACACATTTAGGAAAATACAGATGAAAATGCCACACTTGTTTTCATTCCCCAAGGAGGGCATGGAGCATCGCTCCTCATGTGTCCCTGAAGGTTAAACACTGTATCCCTCTAATAAGGCTTCAGCAGAAGGATTTCTTACTGAGATGAAGACACTTGGGAATTGATACTTTCCATGTATTTCACCTGAGAGGCCCTTTATATTAGTGACATCCCACTCTCATTGCAGTTCTAACAAAACACTTGTCAAACTTCTGGATCATTGCACACTTTTAAAGGAACAAAAGATTTCTCTTCAGGGTCAAACTCTTCCTTCCCCTGCCTTCTTCATCCCTATTCAGCCAAAAATTTTCTATCAGGGTTTGGAACTGCCTTAAGGATGGGAGTTCATGTCTACCTTTTCGAGTACATGTAAGAAGTTTCTAAAATAATCAGAAACTTGCTTTCATGTTGCCTAATAATATTCATTTTCCTGGCTTTTTATATTGTTGTTTGGTTGCTCAGTCCTGTCCAACTCTTTGCAGCCCTTGGACTATAAGCCAGCCGAGCTCATCTGTCCGTGGGATTTTCCCAGGCAAGAATACTGGAATGGATTGCCATTTCCTTCTCCAGGGGATCTTTCTGACCCAGTGATTGAACTCAAATCTCCTGCATTGGCAGGTGGGTTCTTCGCCACTGTTTATAATGATCCTTCAAAGACTATTCGGTCTGGGAACATCATAACGAACTTTGGCTTGTTCCTTTCTTTTGCATACTGTCTTGCAAACACGAGATTATTTTCTTAGTCTTCTTCTGCAGATGCATTTTTGTCCAGATTTCTTTCTTTTTTCTTCTTCTTCTTTCCTTTCTTGCAGTGCTATGCAAGATGCTGGATTCTAGTTTCTCAGCCAGAACCAGGGATAGAACCAGCACCCCCTGCAGTGGAAGCCTCGGGTTTTAACCATTGGGCCACCAGGAAAGTCCTTCTCAGATATCTTTCTTGACTCTCACATAAGGTCTGTAAGGTAGGGGGCCTTGTGTGCAGGGTTTTATTCACTAGTTTTCCACAAACTATCTTTAAAAGGCAATAATTAATCTCTCTGAACTTCCATTTCCATTAGTGAACATAATAATACTTGCCTTGTTGTAAGAAACAGAAGCGACAAGCCAGGCAAGCATACTGTATGGAACTAGAAAGTGCTGTTCGAAGCAGTTATTATTGCCATTGTACAGAACATCCTGGACTTCATGGAAATATAGAGACTTGTCCAGCATCAGGAGGATAATGAGTGATGGGACATGAACCTACCTCCAGCATCCTTCCTCCTTTGTTCTGTGTTCTTCCCCTCTCATCACCGTGTTACCACCTTCCTGCAAGCAAAACTGGGACAGATACACCAAGCAGATAAGGATGAGGTTCTGTAGATTTTGTATGTGAAATAACCCTAATCTGGACTCCCTGGTTATTGCAAATCTTTACTTCACACTAATTCTACTCACCTGAATGCTCATTAACTGTTAAAAAAATTAAAAAAAAATTTTTTTTATGAAGAAATAAGGAGAAAAAAGAAGAAATAAAGAAAATAATGTTTGAAGCTATGAAAATCTCCTACATGGTGCCCAGTTATGAGGGGCACCCATTGATAAAGCTGCAGAGAACTTAGCTGAAGTTACCCAGAAGCCCAGAAATCTTTTAGCCAATACAATCCGGAAATTCACAGTACCCATGAAGGGGAACACCGTACAGAAATCCTCAGCAATTCATTTTCCTCCAGATACAGAGTTTCCTTTAAAAAGAAAGCACCCATTAGGATTATTCTGAGCCTTGGGCTGGACTTGTGGCTTATTGACAGGCAGCATGAGGGACCCGGAGTTAGGCTGGATTAGTAAATTACAGCTTTGTCATTAGCTACGCAACAAGGGACAGCAGTTTCTGCCTCTAGGTGTGATGAGCACGAGCACGTCACCAGATGACTGGGGGAGTCGGATGAGATGATGTCTATAAATCGGCAAACACTGCACCAGACATACAATAAACGTGATCATAACACATTACTGAGTACTTATTAGGTACTAGACATTGCTTCGAGTGCTTCACAAGATCAACACATTTAATGACCATAATAACGCTGTTAGATAGGTTAATATTTTCCCCTTTCATGATTGAGGAAATAAGAATAAGGAAATGGGTGGAACTGCCAGCATCAGACATCCCAGGAGTGCTGGAGACACGATCTGAACCCAAGAAATCTGACTCCTGATCCCTTGTTTTTGGTTTTGTTTTAATTAAGACCTAATGGATATTCGAGAAACTATTTCTTTACAGCATGCAATTTGCTTATAAAAAACAAATGTGTGAAGGCATCACCGCAATTAAAACATGAAATGTATATCCATCAGTTCCCAAATTCCCCTGTGCCCCACTGCACTCCTTCCCACCCACCCTTTTCTGTCTGTACCCCATCTCCTTCTTACATCCCCAGGGAACCACCAGTATGCTTCTGACTCTATAAATTCCTTTGCGTTTTCTAGAATTTTATGTAAACAGAATCACCTGGCTTCTTTCACTTAGCACAATTATTTTAAGATTCATCTATGTCGTGTGCATATCAATAGTTAATTCTTTCTGATATTATTATATGGAATAGCTACAGCTGGTTTAGGGCCTCCCTGGTGGCTCAGCAGTAAAAACTCTGCCTGCCAATGCAGGAGATGCAAGAGATGCAAGTTCAATCTCTGGGTTGGGAAGCTACCCTAGAGTAGGAAATGGCAACCCACTCCAATATTCTTGCCAGGGAATCCCATGGGCAGAGGAGCCTGGCAGGTGACAGTCCATGGGGTCACAAAAGAGTCGGACAATAATGACTTGTCAACAGTAACAATTTGTTTATCTGTTCACCTGTTGATGGACATGTTGGTGTTTCTAGATTCTGGCTAGTATATATAAACTTGCTATGAATATTAGTAACAACTATTTATATGGATATTAGTTTTCCCTAACTTAATACGAAACCTCTGTTATTGAGAAAAGCTCAGTAAACCGTAGGAGAACTTAGAAATGGTGGGCTAGCATGAACTTCCTTTCTTGAAATTGCATATTGTCCGGAAAAGAACTCAGTAGCCACATGGTCTTGTCTCTTTCCTACAGTAACAGCAGAAGAAAAAGAACCTTTTGTATATTCCACCTTCACGTGTGGAATTCTTTCTGGGGTAGAGGAAAGAGTGAAAAAGAAAAAGAAAAAAAAAAAAAAGCCAAATGTGCTGGTTTACTGAAATTTACTTTACTGGAAAGCAGAACCCAATCTACTTGTCAAAATTTTCAACCTGATGTGTTTTCACTGCAGTTACTGGTGATGAATGACTGGGCCTGACCAAGTTACCTGCCAAAAGTTAATGGGAAAGCTCCAGCGACTTGGGGAGGAAATGAGATCCCCGGATGTTCCCAGAGTCAGTGAGACAATTAATCTGATTTACATCCATTGCATTTCAGAGAGCTANTTGTCAAAATTTTCAACCTGATGTGTTTTCACTGCAGTTACTGGTGATGAATGACTGGGCCTGACCAAGTTACCTGCCAAAAGTTAATGGGAAAGCTCCAGCGACTTGGGGAGGAAATGAGATCCCCGGATGTTCCCAGAGTCAGTGAGACAATTAATCTGATTTACATCCATTGCATTTCAGAGAGCTAAAATTTCATCTGCTGCTCCTAAGCATTCATTTGGGGTGAAACCACATTACTTTAAGTGGAACCCATCCGTCAAGCTGTTTATAAAATACACAGTGACTAGCAAGGATGGAAAGCCAATAGCAGAACTCAGAGATCACAGATGATGCCCAGGCAGGAGAATGCATTAGGCAAGACTGCAGACATGTGGCATGAAGAAACACATCACTTGGGCTAAAACTCTGCCCCACAGAGAACACAGGGTCTTGGTAAGTGTCTAAGACCCAAATGACAAACTCAAAAGTCCAGATGGCAAGAAGTGACAAGAGGTTGCTTCCCACAGCAGGTAATGAAATATTCTTGATGGAAAGGAAAGAAAATCAGGGATCTCGTGGCAGGTTTTTTTGTTTGTTTGTTTTTGTTTTTGAGATGTCTTCTCTTGCAGGATTTGCAGACACTAATATGACACAAATAAGATGGAAGTGAGGTGGGTGAAGCTGAAATTTATTTGTGGCTACAAAATTCACATTTCATGGAAGGGGCAAGAGAACAGCCTGCAGAAAATTTGCCTGCTGTGGTGAGTCTAGGATACAGCTGAGAAGTTGTGAGGTGACAACTCTCATTGCATGGGGGGCCAATGGTGATCCTGAGATATTATTTCCTATATTTCTGGTTTAGAGACTTCTCAAAATCCAGAGTTATCATGAAGGCTGCTTCCTGTGGCATCAGTAACCTTTATCTATGGTGGTAACCACAAATTTCAAGTCAGTTTGAGGAATAAAATTTGGAGTTCTCAACAGTAAATGAGTCATTCTTAAATTTCTTGGGTTTCTCTTAATTACTGTCATTGGTGATATTGAAAGAAAAAAAAAAGGCGATGATTTCAGTAGTTATCTACAGCTATTAATAGTAAATACTCAGTTCAGTTCAGTTCAGTCACTTAGTCATGTCCGACTCTTTGAGACCCCATGAACCACACCACGCCAGGCTCCCTGTCCATCACCAACTCCCAGAGTCCACCCAAACCCATGTCCATCAAGTCAGTGATGCCATCCAA
>SJYA01011037.1:0-13073 GCA_006410615.1 Neotragus moschatus
TTTGCTAGTTGCTGAGATCTAGAAGTAAGAAAACATACAAAGAGTAATAAAAACACACTCAGAGGCAGCTTGCACAGAGGATGGTGGTTTTGCAGGCGCTCACAGATCTTATTTTAAGGTCGAAGCCCCCAGGTGTCTTTCCTCATTTTTCAACCGACAGTTGCGGTTGTGCAAGAGGCATGGCTGGCCCTGGGGAACTGCCCCCCAGGCTCACACAAACAGCCACTTGTGGCCGCGGACTTCCTCTTGGCTCTGCCTGGAGGCAGCGGTTAGTGATGGGGAGTTTGGGGGCTGCAGGCTGGGGTCAGACTTGGGATGGTGCTAATTCTGACTCCAGTCCCCTCATTTTCCTGTCTGTTTGACAATTTTAGTTTCCCACTGGGAGATGAATACTGTCCTGAAAGAATTCTGGAGGAGGCAGCCCTTCCAAATGGGATATTCCTGGACTTTTCAAGGAATGACTCCTGATTGGTGGGAATGCTGCTGTTTCAGTCCTTGGGATATGGTGATTTCCTTCTTCACTGTGCTGTGATCGTGTCCGACTCTCTGCGACCCCATGCGCAGCCCATCGGGCTCCCCTGTCCGTGGGATTCTCCAGGCAAGAACGCTGGAGTTGGTTGCCATGCCCTCCTCCAGGGGATCTTCCCGACCTAGGGACTGAACCCAGGTCTCCCATGCTGTGGGTGGATTTTCACCATCTGAGCCGCAGGGACCCCCTGGCGGAGGTTTCCTCCTCCCTTCAGTGCCGTTCAGTTCAGCTGCTCAGTCGTGTCCGACTCTCTGTGACCTCATGGAAAGAATCTTCCTCCTGCTAATCTTCACCCTAAAATCCTTACTGCATATAACAGCGAGATTGGTCCCAGTACTTTCAGCTTGTCCTTACCCAACTCTGTATGGTTCTTTTTACCTCTAGGATCAAGTTCTTTCCCCTTTGCTCGAATTTAATTTTGCCTACCCCAATCTCGTCCCACACTCTTTCCACCTTTGTACATTATTTTCTGGACACAAAAGCTAAAATCCAGCAGTGAACTCACTGTTCCTATGTCCTACAGTCCCTCTCTCTAGGTCTTTGCCTACAGAGTTCCGATGTTGGGCATGAATTCTCATTTCCTCTCTCGAAATTCACCAGTTCACTTCTCCACATCTAGCCCCCCTCTGGCATCCTCTACAGTGAGCGTGCTTCCAGAGCATCTTCCTGGCCCCTTCATCAGTGAATGTTAATCTTGCCTCTATTATTGGCCATCTTGTGACGTGCCGACGCTTGTTCCCTCAACTAAAACAACACACTCCTAGAGGGCAGGGTAGTTCACCCCCAACAGGAAGCTCTGGAGTTTAATGAATTGCTAGCAACTTGGATACTGTTATTTACAAGTCAATTTCATTGCAAGCAGAGCTTGAAGATCAAGCAGTTGAACATTCTGACAGCATCAGCACCGCAAGTACTTGAAATGAACAAGCCAGCTTACCAGGAGACATTTCTCCTTGGCGGATTTTTCCTGTGTAGTCAGCACAGTGTAGGGGGAAGGCCTCTCGGGGAGAGCCAAGAGACAGGGTGCTAGTCTCATTTCTGCTGAAAACTAGCTGAGCTTCCTCTCATGAGAGAGCCTACTTCCCAGGGCCTCAGTTGCTTCAGACGTGCATTTCGGAGGATGGTATGACCCCAAGGCTGGGGGTGGGGGGGCACGCTTCTGAGACCGTGGTCCAGATTTGCTCATCTGCCCTCTTTTATTTCTCTTCTCTAGTTGGGGTAGCCTCCAGCCGTTCTCTCTCTCTTGTTTTTCCCCCTTCAGTGTTAGTAAATGTGATAACCATTGCACTTTCCTTTTATTCCTTCCTTTGTTCTAACCACACTTTGGCGTGTTCTCCTTAGATAAACACTTCTCATGCCGTGAGTGCTGAGTGCTGTACACGCAAGCTCTGGCTTACTCTGCTCTCGGAATGTTTTGGTGGAAAAAAAAAAAAGGAGAAAGAAATGAACTCTCAGTCCTGATACATTTTTCTTGTAATTGAGCGTTGCATTTTCACTCAAGAGTGCCAAGTCTTCAAGAAGTATGACCTCATTCCCTCATGCACTCCTGGGACTCCTGGAGGTGGGGTACAGCGGCACTGCCCTTGTGCAGCCCCATTTTACAGAGAGAGAAATCAAGACCCAGAGCCCAAGCTGTTTGCCTGAGGGGGTCAATGAGTCCCCAGCCAGCAGGAGAGCGCAACGTGGGGTTCCTGATTTCCAGCCACTTCTCTAGCCACCACAGGCAGGGGGACAAGTTTGAACAGAATCTTTCAGAGGCAAATTGATGGCAAAGCAGCCAAGAAAGGGTGCTGCCTTGGGGTTTCGGGAGGTGATGAATGAGAGCAAGGACTCTGACTGCAGACAGATGAAGGGAAAGGAATCCACTCAACAACTGTGCTAGAAAGGAAAGGGAGAGTTCCACTGGGGCAAGACCAAGGGAGAGAGGAAACCTTGAACTGTATTTATTGGTGTTTAGTGCGACACACCAAGTTGTATTTCCTGCCCTTTCAGATCTCTGCCCCGAGACCTGACCAGAGAGATTTATCATGAAATGAGGAAAGCTCAAGGGCCTTTCACTCGCCTTCCAAGACCCTGGGAGGGTCCTAGTGATGCTTGCACGTGGCTGTATCTTTTGGTAAAATTTGCAAAAGTAAGATAGTCTCTTATGGTAATGAGTCCCCCAGATTGTACAAGCTCTAGGACTCACAAAACCTGAATCTGCTGCTAGGCCCGACCCCCCACTGACAAAATATCCATAGCTTTGTGCTCCCAAGAAACCACTCCTTCCTAAATGGATTTTAGGCCTTAACCTACCGGCTTTGGTTGTGCCTGCTCTGTGATTACTGGGCAATTGGAATTCTTGGCCTTAGGGAAGGAAGCCAGCCTTTTTGAGCACTTCTTATACGAACAGTGTTGTCAAAAACTCCATCAAAGTCCAGGCTCACGACATCTTATTTTTTCAAGGTAGGAAAACAGGTTTGCGGAGGTCTGGTAACTTGATGAAAACGGCATGGCTCCAGCATGGCGCAGCGCCCCCTGGAACTCATCATTTTGCATAAGCAGGGGGATTGGGAAGGAAGAAAGCGGATTCTAGGGCACAGGGAGAGTCCTTTCCTTTTTGCATGAGTTACTTTTCTTTGTTTTCCTTTCCCTGTCCTTTTCTCTCCTCTTTCTGTGAAGGTGATCAACGCGTTTGTGAGGTCTGTGATCTCTACAAGGCCTTGGGATAGGCACCCAAAGTGCAAAAGGCAGTTCCTTGCAATTTAAAAGAGGGAGCAACAGTGTTGGAGAAGGCAATGGCACCCCACTCCAGTACTCTTGCCTGGAAAATCCCATGGACGTAGGAGCCTGGTAGGCTGCAGTCCATTGGGTCGCTGAGGGTTGGACAGGACTCAGTGACTTCACTTTCAGTTTTCACTTTCCACTTTCATGCATTGGAAAAGGAAATGGCAACCCACTCCAGTGTTCTTGCCTGGAGAATCCCAGGGACGGCAGAGCCTGGTGGGCTGCCGTCTATGGGGTCGCACAGAGTTGGACACGACTGAAGCGACTTAAAAGCAGCAGCAGCAGCAACAATGTTAGGTGGCAGCCTTGATGGGAGGTGGTTGGAGGAGAATGAATACATGTGTATGTTTGACTGAGTCCCTTTGCTATTAACCTGAAACTGTCACAGCAATGATAACCAGCTGTGTGTGTTAGTGGCTCAGTCGTGTCCGACTTTTTGCTACCCCACGGACTGTAGCCCCCCAGGCTCCTTTGTCCATGGAATTCTCCAAGCAAGAACACTGGAGTCGATTGCCATACCTTTCTCCAGAGGATCTTCCCGACCCAGGGACTGAACCCTAGTCTCCTGCATTGCAGGCAGATTCTTTACTATTTTAGCTAAGGGAAGTCCTCTTAACTGGCTCTACCCAAATACAAAATAAAAAGTTTATACTCCAATACAAAATTAAAAGTTTGATTGAAAAAATAAAGGAAGAAGCAAAATAGCTATGCAAATTAAACCCTGGACAGTAGAGAGATACACAAGGCTTATGGGGGTAGGGCACAGCTGGAGGTGAGATAAAAAAGGTAAGAAAAGCCTCAGGTGAGATTTCAGTAGGATACAGGCAGCTGGGAAAGATGTACAAGGAACCTGTGGCAAGATCCACAGGAGAGTCAGAAGGAAACACACAAGCAGCATCGTCCTTGCGCTGGGCCAGGGCTGGGGTACCTGCCCCGAGCCCTATGCGTTTTCAGAGCTGTGCGTCTGGACTCAGGCATGAGTTAGAAGCAAGGAGGCTGGTTCCAGCTCAGGGTCCTGGGCTCCACCCTGAGTTCCTGACTCAGTAGTTTGTGATGCGCCTGAGAGTCTGCGTGTTCCCAATGCCCACCCCCTCACGATGCCAGAGCTCCTGGTCCAGGACCAACTTTGAGTGGCACTGCTTCAGAAGACCCCATTCGGGGCTGCCTTGGGTCGTGCCCCTCCTTACAGGGTCAAGGAAGGATTGCCCCCAGGCAGCTCCACTCAGGATTCTGTGACAGCCCATGTGGGGAGAGAAGCTGAGAAAGAACAGGTCTATGTGGCTCTGTCTACGTGTGAGGCTCCCCCATGGCTCAGTGATAAAGAGTTCACCTGCAGTGCAGGAGACGGGGGCTCGACCCCGGGGCTGGGAGGGTCCCCTGGAGGAGGGCATGGCAACGCACCCCAGTGTGCTTGCCTGGAGTGTTCCATGGACGGGGTGCCTGGCGGGCTGCAGTCTGTAGGATCCCAGTGAGTCGGACTAAAGTGACTGAGCGCACACACGCACGTGTGTAACGGAGTCACTTTGCTGTCTACCTGAGACATTATAAATCGACTGTACTCCGACATAAAATAAACATTTAAAAAAGGAAGTTCTGGCCACTCATACTCTCTACACCACCTCAGGATGTTCGATTTGGGAGTCTTGGCTTTTTCTGCCCATTTCCAGGACTCAGTGGGCGTATTTTCCCAAAGATGGACTGCCTTGGCGATGGATGCACTCTCCGTCTTCGGGCGTGGCCAGGAATGGCTGTTTGCAGTGTGGACAGCACTCGGGCCTACAGACTCCTCTGTCCACACTCGTACATGTGGGCCTCTCAGGGCTGAGATGAATCTGGAGTGGGGTCGGGTGAGAACACGCTGTGAGTCAGAATTCAAGGCCAGGTTCCCCCCACCTTCAGGGTCCACACTGACCTCGGCGGTCCTGGGGATGTAACCCAAGAGCGGCCTTGAGTTCATTACAAAAATGCATTTGTCCAGCAAGAAAGTAAACATACTTGCTGTAATGGTTTGTTCTTTGATTCATGACTTTTACATATTTGGACATTTGGTCCCTGGGGCTCTATTTGTACCCCTGTTCCAGGTGCTTCAAGTGTTAGATGTGGGCCTGCAGATAAGAATAAGCCACACCATGTGAATTTCTAAAAGAAGAAATGGGCTTCTTTCCCCTGCCCTCTCTGCCTTGTTATAAGCACGGGAAGTTTCTCCTGGAGCGGGTGGCTCCCTGAGAGGCAGGGCCGCCTCTGCTCCCGCCAGCCTGCCCGGGGAGCCTGGCCATTCGTCTGTGTCTCTCCTCTCCCCGTTCCAGAGCCCGTGACTCTGCACAAACTGCTGACACCAGCTAAGCGCAGCCATGGCCCCTCGCAGACGCGCTCAGCACGGGCACCGAGGTCTCGAGGCCTGACCTTCTGCGCGCTGAGGGAAGGAGGGTCAGGACAGTGTCTAAAGTCTATTTCAAATGCTGTCTCAATGGGGCTTCCAGCAGGTGGGTGTAGGCGTGTCCAATGAAGAGGTTTCAGACGGAAGCATTTTTATTTTTATTATCTTTTTGTTGAAGTATAGTTGATTTACAGTGAAGTTAATTTCTACTGTACAGCAAGCTGGTATATATACATCGTGGTGGCTATATATATAGCGGTGGGTGGGAAGGTCCCCTGGAGAAGGAAATGGCGCCCCACTCTGGGACTCTTGCCTAGAAAATCCCATGGAGGAGGAGCCTGGTGGGCTACAGTCCATGGGGCCGCAAAGAGTCGGACACGACTGAGAGACTTCACGACGCTAGTGGTGGTTTAGTCACTAAGTTGTGTCCGACTCTTTGCGACCCCGTGGACCGTAGCCCACTAGGCTCCTCTGTCCATGGGATTCTCCAGGCAAGGCTACTGGAGTGGGTTTCTATGCCCTCCTCCAGGGATCTTCCCAACCCAGGGACTGAACCGAGGTCTGCCATATTGCAGGCAGATTCTTTACTATCTGAGCCTCCAGGGACGCTCATATATATATACATATATATATATATGTTCTTCTAAGAATATTTGTTTCATTATAGTTTATCGTAGGATTTTTAACATAGTTCCCTATGCTATGCAGTAGGACCTTGTCATTTATCCATTCTCTTTCTCCATAAGCTTACGTCTGCTAACCCCCACTTTTCGCTCTCTCTCTCCCTGAATCCTCTTCCCCTGGGCACCCCCAGTCTGTTCTCTATGTCCGTGAGTCTGTCAGACACAAGAAGGGTGTGTAAACACTGAAGACACAGAAGTCCTGTGGGGCCAGGTGACGAATGAGAGAACCTCAGAAAGTTCCTGGGAACTGGTCAGTGACTCTGGGCCTCCCTGGTAGCTCAGTCGGTAAAGAATCTCCCGGCAATGCAGGAGACCCCGGTTTGATCCCTGGGTCGGGAAGACCCCCTGGAGAAGGGAATGGCAACTCACTCCAGTCTTCTTGCCTGGAGGAATCTCTGGAGAGAGGAGCCTGGCGGACTACAGTCTGTGGGGTTGCAAGAGTCAGGGAGGACTGAGCGCCTGAAACACTGCTCTGAAGGGCTGGTGGGCAGCAGCTTGCCGTGAAGCTCGTGCATCCTGCAGACCCTTTGGGCCCACCCTGGAGTTCTCAGTGAAGACCTGGAGAAGGAACCGGTGTTTGATATGTTTAACCGAGGCTCCAGATTCTGTTGCAAGTGGTCCATGGGCCCGGGGGAGAGCTGGCTGCCATGCTCACCGTTGTGTTAATGGCTCGGTCCTCTCCGACTCTTTGTGACTGCAGTCTGCTAGGCTCCTCTGTCCTTGGGACTCTCCAGGCAAGAACACTGGAGTGGGTTGCCATTTCCTTCTCCAGGGGCTCTTCCCAACCCAGGGACTGAACCCAGGACTCCCGCCTTGCAGGCAGATTCTCCACTCTCTGAGCTACAGGGGAGCCCTGCTTAGCGGAGGCTGTTGCTTTCAGTCCAGAGCAGCGTTCTCCGCAGAGGACAGAGGTGTCTCTCGGAGGCACCAGAGCCCCCTGCGGTTACCAGCATGAACTCCGGACCCTGACCAGTTTCAAATCCCAGTTGCACTGTTTCCTAACTGTGCGATCTTGGACAAATGATCTAGGCCTTATTTTCTCATCTGTCAACGGGGGCTGCTACAAGGCTGCTCTGAGGATGACGTAATTAACAGTGCCTGGCACTATTCACTGTTATTAGTACTCTCCGCCGGCAGTGCTCCTCAAATAGGGGGAAGCTGGAGGCAGTGGGGTTTTTGCAGGAATACTGAGTTTAGTGGGTTTCTGAAGAAAATGGCTCTGGAGGAGTGAGTAAACAGAAAGTAGGAAGCTGCGGGGTACATGAAAGGAATGAGTGGTGCTGGATACCCTGCTCCTCTGGCTGATGTGGGTAAACATGGAGCAAATCCCACTCAGCCCCTGAAAGGGTCCTTCCCAGACCAGGGTTACCTACACTAATTACCCAAACACAATGCTTTCCATCTGTTCCAGGCTGTGAGGTCTTGTTAATGCGATAGAGGGAATCTTCCAGAAAGCGCCACATTCAACTTCAGCACACCTGCTTCATACACCCTGGGCTCCAAATGGAGAAAAGAAGCACACACACACAAAAATTGATTTAAATTATGCAGGTGGAGGGTAATTAAATATTGATATAATAATTATTAAATTATGCAGGTGTCAGGGAGGTTTATGGGAAACTTCTGGAATCACCGCAGGAGAGGTGTAGACAATGAAAAACTCTGCATGGGGCTTGAAGCTGGAAGACAATGCTGGGAAGTTACGGTTGAACTGGGCAGCTGATGAAGTTCACGTTCACCAGGAGGTAAACGTCTCTCTGGATGAGCTCATCCAAACCAAGAACAAGGCTTCCCCCCAAAGGCGTGAGTACACAGAAGAGGGGCCACTTTCTTCAGTCAAGAATTACTTCTTAATTCCCAAGGATGAAAAGAAAGTCGTTGAAATGGAAAATGTGGGGAATCACCTTAAGAATCACCTTTTCATTTAAAACTACAATATTCAGCAACAACGATGTTTTCATCTCTGAAGTCACATTGATGATTTCAGAGCCAGAAAGAAATAGCCCTGAAATGAACAAATGATTCAGAGAGGAGCGTGGGACAAGGTCTGAGAGATCGTGATGGGGGCCCTCCCAAATCTGGACCAGAAATGCGTTTGTGAACCGTGGTGGCTGGGGTAGGCAGACTCACCATAGTTAGTTTTTTGGAGGAAAATTCTAGTTCCAAGGCAGTGAATTTTTATGTTTGACCGTTTTGTCACGTGTGTCACTAAAAAAGAATGGTCCAGATGGCGGTCTCTAGTATGTTTTTCACGGTGTGGCGTCTGCAGAGGGGTTTACCCTCGTTGGCTATTAACAAGCAGTGTGCACAGCTTAAACGGGAGTCCAGTGTGGAAAGGCAAGAAAGCCAAATGCTGCAACGTCCTTTAATTTCAAATCTCAGATGGACTTGAATGTTCAGCTTTAAAAGCCGCAGTTGACAGAGGCAAAGGAGGACGGCAACTTCAAGTGTCCGTTGAAATGAGCCTCTTCTTCCTCTTTCTTCCTGCAAAATGCAAAAATGAAAAATTATGGTTAAACCCCAGAGTTCTGATGTGTCGACATTCAATGTTTTGACTTATTTCACGGATGTATAGTTGACGAACAGTGTTACATTAGCTTCAGGTTTATAACACAGTGACTGGACATTTAAGTACATTGCAAAATGCTCACTCTGATAATTCTGGTAACCATCTGTCACCATATGAAATCGTTTTGATTTTTTAAGGTTAGATAGTTGAGGTTCTTAAACTTGAAAGAACTTCAGAACCACTGGGGGCTTGTTAAAGCAGAGATTGTGGAGCCCCACCCCCAGGATTTCTGATTTAGTAGAAATTTGCATTTCTAACAGGTTCCGGAGTGGGAAAGTTCCCAACTTCCCAGCAAGTTCTTTGCTGTGGGTGTGGGGACCACACACAGTCTGAAGATCACTGTTCTAATAATTCCTCCAGTTCAGTTGGGCTCTTGATTATTCTTTAAATCCTAAATTCTTTTGAGAATCTGATGAAAGCCATAGACCTTTTCCTCAGAAAAAGCACCCAGCTAAGCAAAGACACTTACAATTTTAGAGAATTTATTTCTAGGGGATTCCAAGAGTCTTTGCATAAAAGCTCGTGTCCCGTCTAGAGCAGAGGTCCACAAACTTTTTCTGTAAATGTCCAGATAGTAAATAGTTTAGGTTTTATGAGCCATACAAACCCTGCGGCAGCCACTCATGTCTGCCCTTGTAGTGGGGAGACGGCCATAGGCAGGACGTGAATGAATGGCTATGGCTGTGTGCCAAGAGACTTCTTTCTCCGGAGACAGGTGGTGGGCAGTGTTAGGCGCAAGGGCTGCAGTTTGCCAACTCTTAGTCTAGAATATAGATTTTAGAATCAGATATACCTGGGTCATTAACTGTGCAACCTTTGGGTCAACTCTTAACTGTGACAGCTTTGTTCTCCTCATCTGTAAAATGGTATCTAGTGACTCTCGCTCTAAAGTATCGCACTGAGAATTAACTGAGATAATCCAATCAAGGTTCCAAGCATTGCCCTTAAATGTTATCTTTTTTTTTTTTTTTTTTTAGCTAGCTATCATGTATTTTTATTTTTTATCTTTTGGCCATGCACATGGGATTTTAGTTCCTTGACCAGGGAATGAACTCACATCCCCCATGTTGCAAGTGCAGAGTCTTAATCATTGAACAGCCAGGGAAATCCCTTAAATCTTATAATTTTGATATTCAATAATATCAGTAACAGTAAATGGATAACTGTTAGTATGAAGGCCCTCTATGAGCCACACAGGCACTGGGCAATATTCAGTCAGTTCGGTTGCTCAGTCATGTCTGACTCTTTGTGACCCCATAAACTGCAGCACGACAGGCCTCCCTGTCCATCACCAACTCCCAGAGTTCACCCAAACCCATGTCCATCGAGTCGGTGATGCCATCCACCTCATCCTCTGTTGTCCCCTTCTCCCCCTGCCCTCAATCTTTCCCATCATCAGGGTCTTTTCAAATGAGTCAGCTCTTCGCATCAGGTGGCCAAAGTATTGGAGTTTCAGCTTCAGCATCAGTCCTTCCAATGAACACCCAGGGCTGATGTCCTTCAGGATGGACTGGTTGGATCTCCTTGCAGTCCAAGGGACTCTCAAGAGTCTTCTCCAACACCACAGTTCAAAAGCATCAATTCTTCAGTGTTCAGCTTTCTTTATAGTCCAACTCTCATATCCTTACATGACTACCAGAAAAACCATGATTTTGACTAGATGGACCTTTGTTGCCAAAGTAATGTCTCTGCTTTTTAAGATGCTGTCTAGGTTAGTCATAACTTTCCCTCCAAGGAGTAAGCATCTTTTAATTTTATGGCTGCAATCACCATCCTCAGTGATTTTGCAGCCCAGAAAAATAAAATCACCCACTGTTTCCACTGTTTCCCCATCTATTTGCCATGAAGTAATGGGACCAGATGCCATGATCTTCGTTTTCTGAATGTTGAGCTTTAAGCCAACTTTTTCACTCTCCGCTTTCACTTTCATCAAGAGGCTCTTTAGTTCTTCACTTTCTGCCATAAGGGTGGTATCATCTGCATATCTGAGGTTATTGAGATTTCTCCCGGCAGTCTTGATTCCAGTTTGTGCTTCTTCCAGTCCAGCGTTTCTCATGATGTATTCTGCATAGAAGTTAAATAATCAGGGTGACAATATACAGCCTTGACGTACTCCTTTTCCTATTTGGAACCAGTCTGTTTTTCCATGTCCAGTTCTAACTGTTGCTTTCTAACTTGCATACAGGTTTCTCAAGAGGCAGATCAGGTGGTCTGATATTCCCATCTCTTTCAGAATTTTCCACAGTTTATTGTGATCCACACAGTCAAAGGCTTTGGCATAGTCAATAAAGCAGAAATAGATGTTTTTCTGGAACTCTTTTGCTTTTTCCATGACCCAGCGGATGTTGGCAATTTGATCTCTGGTTCCTCTGCCTTTTCTAAAACCAGCTTGAACATCTGGAAATTCACGGTTCACATATTGCTGAAGCCTGGCTTGGAGAATTTTAAGTATCACTTTACTAGCATGTGAGATGANCAGTCAAAGGCTTTGGCATAGTCAATAAAGCAGAAATAGATGTTTTTCTGGAACTCTTTTGCTTTTTCCATGACCCAGCGGATGTTGGCAATTTGATCTCTGGTTCCTCTGCCTTTTCTAAAACCAGCTTGAACATCTGGAAATTCACGGTTCACATATTGCTGAAGCCTGGCTTGGAGAATTTTAAGTATCACTTTACTAGCGTGTGAGGTGAGTGCAATTGTGCAGTAGTTTGAGCAATCTTTGGCACTGCCTTTCTTTGGGATAGGAATAAATCAGTTAATGCTATTATTGTTCGAGCAGGCACATGAGAATTACTCAAGTGCAGATGAAGAACTGGGAGTGTGGCGTTTTGTTCTAGAATTGTGAGATACGAAGGACGGATGTCTCGAAGGCCTTATGCGTTCTAGCCCCTGCCTTTGTCTCCAGACTCCTCCGGCCGCTCTGCTCCTGATGCCCTCGGCTCCTAGCCAGGTGATCTTCAGGTGGGCTCCCTCCTCCCTGGAATGTTCTTTCTCCTTCCTGCTCCAGCCTCAGGCTTCTGTTTATGTTGCTTCCTCCAGAGGCCTGGCCACATAGGATTTGTCTCTTTCCCTTGTGACGCTCATTAGACTTTGTACTTATTTATTCGTACGTGTACCTGATTTTTGAACGTCTGCTGCTTTAGAACTTCAGGCTTCTTGAGGTCGGGACCGTGTCTGTTTCGGTCATCGCCATACAGCTGGAGTGGAGCACCAAGCCCGGCCCTGAGTGGCGGCTCAAGAAATCTTTAGGAAGCGAAGAAGCCCATCTTACCCAAGGTTATTCTTGTTTCAAAATGAAATGATGCCTCTGTATCTTTGGAGCTCTCTACCACTGTTGTTATCCCTAGGCAGAGGTGGGAAAACGAGGCTGCGGGAGAGCTCTCTTATGCAGCAGTTCTGGGCTTATGTTGCCTTCTATGACATTAAGCTGCCCATTTCCATAAGTGCAGATTCTCCGTGCCCTCCCGAAGTGTCTTAGAAAGCCATGTCACAAACAAACGCTATTCCGTGGTGACAGACCTTTTTAGAATTGAAGTTTAGTTGATTCACAGTGTCCAGCAAAGTGATACACACACATATATATACATGCATACACATGTATGCTCTTTTCATACTCTTTCCCATTATAGGTTATTACAAGATATTGACCGTCTGATAGAAACTGCTGTGTGGTAGGACCTTGTTATGTATTCATTTCATATATAATAGTTTGTACCTGGTAACCTCAAATTCCTAACTTACGCCTTCCCCCTCTCCCCTTTGGTAACCATAAGTCTGTGTTCTGAATCTGTGAGTCTGTTTCCATTTTGTCAATAAATTAACTCATATCATATTTTAGGCCTCACGTATAAGTGGTATCGTGTGTTCTTTGGGTTTCTGTTCGACTGCCTGAATACGACAAGCTCTAGGTCCATCCATGTTGCTGTAAATGGCCCCCTTTTGCTCTTTCCGTGGTTGAGTAATGTTTCAGTGTGTGTGTGTGTGTGTGTGTGTGTGTGTGTGTGTGTGTGTATACCACATCATCTTTACTGGTGAGGGGGCGTCTTTCCAGGACTGGCTGGTTTTAGCAGAGAACCCTGGGGGTACAAACCTTGGCCCCAGAGCACAGCGTTCCAGTGTGGACCTCTAGGCTGAGGAGGGTGGGTGGGT
>SJYA01011038.1:0-13054 GCA_006410615.1 Neotragus moschatus
AAGGCCTTACGAGACAGCAGAAGAGACACAGATGTATAGTGCACTGGGATGACCCAGAGAGATGGTATGGGGAAGGAGGTAGGAGGGGGCTTCAGGATTGGGAACACATGTACACCCGTGGTGGATTCATGGTGATGTATGGCAAAATCAATACAGTATTGTAAAGTAAAATAAAGTTAAAAAAAGAAGAAGAAGAAGAAGGCACTAGAAGAGCCCTGAGATCACCTGTTCATCCAGGTGTGCCACCAGCTGCCATGGCACGGCATGTGTGTGTGTGGAGGGGCGGGGGTGGGGTGCAAAGTGATTGTGGAAGGATACAACACTATTTAAATAGGCACATTCTCATTTTAATGTGCATGAGAAAAATGCAACTGGCCATCAAATCCTTCATGTGTATGTCCTCTGTGTGTATGTAAAAATGGCCTAACTGAAAACACAGATTATTCATTGATGCAACTTCTGTGAAATAATAAAGTGATGGAAAACTGAAAAGAAAAAAAAAAAAGCTGAGAAAAGAACAGAAGCTAAAGGCAAAGGAGAAAAAGNGGCCATCAAATCCTTCATGTGTATGTCCTCTGTGTGTATGTAAAAATGGCCTAACTGAAAACACAGATTATTCATTGATGCAACTTCTGTGAAATAATAAAGTGATGGAAAACTGAAAAGAAAAAAAAAAAAGCTGAGAAAAGAACAGAAGCTAAAGGCAAAGGAGAAAAAGAAGATACACCCATTTGAATGCAGCGTTCCAAAGAATAGCAAGGAGCGATAAGAAAGCCTTGCTCAGGGTTCAATGCAAAGAAATAGAGGAAAACAACATAGTGGAAAACACTAGAGATCTCTTAGAGAAAATTAGAGCTACCAAGGCAATGTTTCATGCAAAGATGAGCAGAAAATAGTACAGAAATGGTACGGACCTAACCGAAGCAGAAGATATCAAGAAGAGGTGGCAAGAATACACAAAAGGATTATACAAAAAAAAGATATTAATGNGTTCAATGCAAAGAAATAGAGGAAAACAACATAGTGGAAAACACTAGAGATCTCTTAGAGAAAATTAGAGCTACCAAGGCAATGTTTCATGCAAAGATGAGCAGAAAATAGTACAGAAATGGTACGGACCTAACCGAAGCAGAAGATATCAAGAAGAGGTGGCAAGAATACACAAAAGGATTATACAAAAAAAAGATATTAATGACCCAGCAAACCACAATGGTGTGATCACTCACCTAGAGCCTGACATCCTGGAATGTAAAGTCAAGTGGGCCTTAGGAAGCATCACCACGAGCAAAGCTAGTGGAGGTGATGGAATTTCAGTTGAGCTATTTCAAATCCTAAAAATGATGCTGTGAAAATGCTGCACTCACTATGACAGCAAATTTGGAAAACTCATCAATGGCCACAGGATAGAAAAGGTCAGTTTTTGCTCCAATCCCAAAGAAAGGTAGTGCCAAAGGGGGCTCAAAGTACCATACAATCGCACTCATCTCACATGTTAGCCAAGTAACGCTCAATATTCTCCAACTGAGGCTTCAATAGTACACAAACTGATAACTTCCAGATGTTCAAGCTGGATTTAGAAAAGGCAGAGGAACCAGAGGTCAAATTGCCAAGAACCGTTGGATAACAGAAAAAGTAAGAGAGTTCCAGAAAAACATCTACTTTTGCTTCATTGACTATGCTAAAGCCTTTGACTGTGGATCACAATAAACTATGGAAAATTCTGAAAGAGATGGGAATTCCAGACCTCTTGACCTGCCTCCTGATAAATGTGTATGCAAGTCGAGAATCAACAGTTTGAACTGGACATAGAACAACAGACTGGTTCCAAATAGGAAAAGGAATACATCAAGGCTGTATATTGTCACCCTGATTATTTAACTTATATGTACATGAGTACATGAGAAATCCAGGGTCGGATGAAGCACAAACTGGAATCAAATTGCTGGGAGAAATATCAATAACCTCAGATATGTAGATGACACCACCCTAATGGCAGAAAACAAAGAGGAATTAAAGAGCCTCTTGATAAAAATGAAAGAGGAAAGTAAAAATGCTGGCTTAAAACTCAACATTCAGAAATCTAAGATCATGGCATCTGGTCCCATCACTTCATGACAAGTAGATGGGGAAACAATGGAAATAGTGACAGACTTTATTTTCTTGAGGTCCAAAAATCACAGCAGATGAAGACTGCAACCATGAAATTAAAAGATTCTTGCTCCTTGGAAGAAAAGTTATGACCAACCTAGACAGCTTATTAAAAACCAGAGACATTACTTTGCTGACTATGGTTTCAAAGCTATGGTTTTTCCAGTAGTCATGTATGGATATGTGAGTTGGACTATAAAGAAAGCTGAGCACCAAAGAATGGATGCTTTTGAACTGTGGTGTTGGAGTAGACTCCCGAGAGTTCCTTGGACTGCAAGAAGATCAAACCAGTACATCCTGAAGGAAATCATCCCTGAATATTCATTAGAAGGGCTGATGTGAGTTCAAGAAAGCTCTGGGAGTTAGTGATAGACAGAGAAGCCTGGCGTGCTGCAGTCCATGGGGTCACAAAGAGTCGAACACGACTGAGCAACTGAACTGACTGAACATGACGGTTTCACTAGGTGTCCATTTCTAAATAAAAAAAGCTAAGTNATGGATGCTTTTGAACTGTGGTGTTGGAGTAGACTCCCGAGAGTTCCTTGGACTGCAAGAAGATCAAACCAGTACATCCTGAAGGAAATCATCCCTGAATATTCATTAGAAGGGCTGATGTGAGTTCAAGAAAGCTCTGGGAGTTAGTGATAGACAGAGAAGCCTGGCGTGCTGCAGTCCATGGGGTCACAAAGAGTCGAACACGACTGAGCAACTGAACTGACTGAACATGACGGTTTCACTAGGTGTCCATTTCTAAATAAAAAAAGCTAAGTGGTTTTGAGAATAAGTCAGTTATTTTTCTTAAGAAGAAAGAAATAAGAGCACTTCTAAGCAAGGGAAAAATACCTACTTTAAAGAAGTCCCAAAATGAAATTCAATAAGAGAATAAAAATACATTAGAAAAATGGAAATTGAAGTTTCTTTTAAAAAAGTAAGAACTAGATCTCTGAAAGTATAACCAAGTACATTTGTAAACAAGATAATAAAAGTGAATATAACAAATAAACAAAATGAGTATAAATTACTCCTAGAGAAGCTAAAATAGAAAAGTGAAGATTAAAATTAATTATGAAAGTTGCTATTTATAGTATAAGTTGTTTACCTATATCAACTGATACATTTTATATTGGAGGGAATTTTTTTCAAATAAATATCAAGATGTAGTATTAGGTTGATAGATAAGCTCTTTTGAAATTCCACATTTAAAAAAATCCTATAAATATCATATTGAAGGCTTCTATTTCATTATACAAGTTAAATATGGCTTGGATTCTATATTCTGCTGAACTTCCACAAAAAGAAAACTATTTGTCAGAAGAATAGCAAAGACTATTATCAAGCATTTACCTTAATAAATATGCATTTTAACCAATCTGGCCCAGTCACAGGGGTGTAATGACAGAAGTCCCAGTCATGGGTGACCCTCTCTTAGCAGGACTGGGAGGTAAATGTCATGAATTTCAGTTAAAGACATTCCTGTGATGCTGGGACGACCAACCAGTCAGAGAGACAGGAGGGAAGTGCACTTACATCAGTAGACGGCTAGGGCACAGTCCAGCATCTTGGCACTGGATCCCAGCAGCCAGAGGTGGTGTCAGGAATACAGGGCTCAATGCTTTTCACAGAATTGTATGGAAACAGACACAGAATTGAAACACTTCAACAGGACTCTAATTCATAATGAATTAGAACTTTTAAATGCAACTCTGCTGAGATTTTCAAACTTTCTACGCTTGCTATTTATTTTTAAGATTTTTACCAGATTTTGTGATGTAAGCCTTTCCTTCATTTCTATTCAACTCTATGCCCTTCTCTGGACTCCAATTGTGCTTTCTACTTTTTCTGTTGAAAACATCATTAAAAACATGAATAAACAGCAAGAGAGCTTACAATGTTGTCACAAAACTTTATCTGAGCATACACTGGAAGCTGTAGCTTTGAGCAGTAGTCAAGGAATTCTGTATGGTCTTTGGCCAGTGTAAAATCTGTGACTGTTTAATTGGCATTTGAAAAAATACATGGAGATATGACAACTCTTTCCAAGTTAAGTTATAGATTGACTGCATTTCTAATTAAAAATCTAATAAGATACTTTATGAAACCTGACAAAATGATTCTTAAATTCATTAATAAAATAAATGAATAAGACTATTTAATGCATTCTGAAATAAAAAAGAATGTTAATGATAAACTAAAGATCTTACCAGATATTAGAACTTAACATATATCAAGAGTAATTAAACTTCATTGAAGAGCCATAGAACTCAGAAAAAAATTATTAAAAAATGTAAACTATAAACCAAAAATGATATGCACAAAATAATGAANTTATTTAATGTATTCTGAAATAAAAAAGAATGTTAATGATAAACTAAAGATCTTACCAGATATTAGAATCTAACATATATCAAGAGTAATTAAACTTCATTGAAGAGCCATAGAACTCAGAAAAAAATTATTAAAAAATGTAAACTATAAACCAAAAATGATATGCACAAAATAATGAAGAAAGCCTTAAGCAAGAAGTTCAAGAAGAAACAATATCCAGTGTTTATGCTTAAAATAACTGGAGAGAAGCATGATGCAGAAATATTGTGAAAACAAAACATAAACATTGGAGACTCATCTCCTCTTTCTGAAACAGTAAGAAAGAAAAGTGAAAGTGAAGTTACTCAGTTGTATCCGACTCTGCTACCCACCAGGCTCTTCCATTCATGGAATTTTCTAGGCAAGAGTGCTGGAGTGGGTTGCCATTTCTTGATTTTATTTCTTTAAAAAGATTAGCTATGAGAGGGTGGGATGATTTGGGAGAATGGCATTAAAACATGTGTAATATCATATATGAAATGAAGCGCCAGTCCAGGTTCGATGCAGGATACTGGATGCTTGGGGCTGGTGCACTGTGACGACACAGAGGGATGGTACAGGAAGGGAGGAGGGAGGGGGGTTCAGGATGGGGAACACGTGTATACCTGTGGCGGATTCATGTTGATATATGGCAAAACCAATACAATATTGTAAAGTAATTAACCTCTAATTAACAATAAATAAATAAAAAAACAGATAAATGCATATATGTAAATGGGATATTTTTTTAAGTTGGAAAATTCATCCTCAGTAATTGATCTTGACATTAGGAAATGGGCAAGACTCAATTTTGTGTAAGTTGCTTCTTTTACATGAGACTGAAAGTACAGATTATGTGTTGGTAATACTTCTTCTTCCTTTCTAGTTCATAGTAGCTACACAAAGGAGGATATGAGTACCTGTGCTATCAAGAAAATTAAATTATATTTGGACAGGAAAAAAAAAAGACTAGCTATGATGTGGCTCTAGGAAGACAGAATATAAACTATAACCAGGATTATCTATTTACCTATTTATCATCTATCTGTGCATGAGAAAAATCTAAATGACCAACAGTCAGTACATCTATTAATGTGTTAACAAATGCAAATGCTGAAACGTAATTGGTGTCTTTGGAAATACCGTTTTGAAGTCATTAGTCTTTACATATCTACATTATAGTTAGAAAGCAATACACGTGTAGCAAGAACTGTATAAATGAATGAATGATTGTGAATGTGAAGTTGCTCAATCGTGTCCGACTCTTTGTGACTCCGTGGACTATAGCCAGCCAGGCTCCTCTGTCCGTGGGATTCTCCAGGCAAGGATACTGGAGTGGGCTGCCATTTCCTTCTCCAGGGGATCTTCCCAACCCAGGGATTGAACCCAGGTCTCCTGCATTGCAGGCAGACGCTTTATCCTCTGAGCCACTAGGGAAGCATTTTGAAGTCATTACTCTTTACATATCTACATTATAGTTAGAAAGCAATACATGTGTAGCAAGAACTGCATAAATAGATCTAATCAGAGTTCCAGGGCCAAAGCACTCCTTGCTTTAAAAATGTTATATTCTCACTGTACTTTACATATTTTATATTTTTCTTAAAATTTACTCTTTTCTTGGAAGATTAAGTACAAATGCATACACAGTTGTCATTTTTTATTTCCTGGTACTGAAAATTTCTCTATGTGTAGTCAAAATGAAGAAGCAGTTTGAAAATTTTGTGGATATGGACTTCGAAACTATGGAAGTGAAACCATAAAAAATAAAACCCATTTAGGGTACAGAAGAGTGAGGACAGTGAGCTGCGAGGAGGTGACTTGCCCCTCTGCTGCCGCAAGCCCAGGACGCCGCGCACAAGCATGGGCCTCTGAGTTCTGCCTTCCAAGGGTTCACGTCCGGATCACGTCCATCCCAGTGCCTCTCTGCTCCCATCACCGGAGCCGTTCATCAGCCAGGTGGGACTCCTGCCCCCAAATGGACATGAGGCCAGGCCCTCTGTCCCGTTTTCTGTTTGAAGTCCAGCCACAACAATATTCATTCAGGGAGACATAGGGCTTATGTTCCCATGTTTAAGGAAACCAAGAAATCGAAGTTCCTGAATGCGCCTTGCTGCCTCTAGGCTCCTGTCACTTCCCTTACTTCATATGTTTGTCTTGTATCATTTTGATTTAATTACAGTGTAATTTATGTCAAGCTTCACATAAATTGCATGTGAATCATAAACAGAATGATCTCAGGGGATTCTGGAAGGGCTGGGCTGGCTGAGCCTGTGTAAGAAAAATGGCTTATTAGACAGAATGAATGAAAACATTCACAGAGGATAAAGGCAGAAAAGCTGTTTTCGTCCATTTCACAGGAGTTTGTTCTGGCAGTGTGGCCAGTGTCTGGGGTGATAATGTGCACGTGAAAAAAGACTATAGAAGATTCTTTTCAGTCCCCAGCTACCAGTCTGGAGATAGTACAGGTGCACATGTTAAATTAAACCACAGGAACGTAATCAGCAATATCTAGATGAAAAAAAAGACAACAGCAGTGTGTTTCTAAATGTGGCAAGCACCAGCTTAACTTACATGCTCAGTTTTAATTCCATTCATATACAAATATATAAAATTCCATATTTGGATAGTAAAATGGTTGAAAATGGTTTCTAAACACTTATTCTTTTCTATTGATTCTATTTTAAAATTTTATATAATGCAGGAAATTCTGTAGCAGTCCAGTGGTTAGGACTAGACGTTTTCATTGCCTGGGCCTGACTTCAATCCTTGGTTAGAGAACTAAAATCCCACTGGCTGCAAGGCAAAAAAAATAAATATATATATATATGTATATATTTTAAAATAAAATTTTACATAATGCAGGTTTTAAATTATTCCAAGGAAACAGAATAATGGAAAAATTTTTCAATTTATGCAGAATTTGAATTGTGTAAGGCTATAAAAATTAATTTATATATGAGAAAGTAAAATGTTTTTCCCATAATAGGCAATACTGACATTATTTTCAAAGGAAATGATTTTAAAGTATTAGTTTTAATATATATTAGTCACACTGTCTTTTAAATTATCTATAATATTCACTTGGTGTTTCTCCAAAGAAGATGTGCATTATTTTATAATATTTTTACCTTTCTGAAATAGATATATAAACTTTTAAAAAGATGACTATAAAATTATGCAGATGTTTCTACAATGTTGGATTTTTAGTTCTTTATTTTTGATATACTGAAAGTATGTGCTCAGTTGTTCAGTCATATCCAATTGTTTGTGACTCCATGGACTGCAGCCAGCCAGACTCCTCCATCCATGAAATTTTCCAAGCAAGAATACTGGAGCGGATTGCCATTTCCTTCTCCAGGGGATCTTCCCAACCTAGGGAAGATGGGTTCTTTACCACTAACACCACCATATCTTGAGACAAATTACCTTGAGTAGAATTATTGTTGGAGAAGGCAATGGCACCCCACTCCAGTACTCTTGCCTGGAAAATCCCATGGGCAGAGAAGCCTGGTGGGCTGCAATCCATGGAGTCGCTAAGAGTCAGACAGGACTAGGCGACTTCACTTTCACTTCTCAGTTTCATGCATTGGAGAAGGAAATGGCAACCCACTCCAGTGTTCTTGCCTGGAGAATCCCAGGGACGGAGGAGCCTGGTGGGTCACACAGAGTCGGACACAACTGACGTGACTCAGCAGCAGCAGCAGCAGCAGCAGCAGCAGCAGTAGAATTATTGTATTGGGAAAAATTTAATGACATTTCTTTAAATCTGGAAATAATGTTTCTCAACTTTTTCTGAAATAATTGGGATTTTATAATTGCCCTAAAAATTTAATCATTCATCTGGAGCTTGAGAATTAATAGATTTTGTTACACTTTAAAAAATTTAAAGATTTAATTCAAGGAGCATCTATCATGAACCTTTGTGTACAAAGCAGTAAGGCAGCTAGAGAGAAGTCCCTGCCTGTGCAACAGTACTGGCATTGCCCTTGACGTGCAGATTCTCCACCAAACCTTCACATTTTGGAATTTTTCAGAATCAATCCTGATCCTTCACTTCTCTGCTTTTGGTGAAATCTCCCCAGTGTAAGCTTATCTGTGCACAGGGGTTCTTTGGCACAGACACATGGACAATCAGTGCTCATTATCTGTAGTAGTTGTGTTCTGTGAACTTGCCACAGACACTGGATCAGTGACTATTGCACCATTATTGTTCCTAGGGAAAATGCAAGGTTAGGTTTCTGTAAGCCGCTGGCGGCATTATTTCAACTAATCAATTAAAAATAGATATATTTAGAACATGTTTGTTTCCATTGAAAGACTTTTTTTTTAAGATATATACTGTTGATACATTAGCGTCAAACTCACAGCCAACAGCACTATAGCTCATGCCTGAAATAAGTTTATCCATCACATATTTTCTTTGTAAAATACATCACAGCCTTCTTGCTCTTAGCGACACTGAATATATACTATTTAGCACTATACTTGGGGGAATTTTTTTTTTTTTTTCAAAACCACCCAAGAAAGCACAAAAATGTGAAAATGTGGATCTGAATATATCATAAAAGAACAGTTTTGTACAGTGTGAGTGCTAAAACAAGAAGGCAAAGCACTACCTTGTTCAAACAGCCATGAGCACAAGCATGAGGCAGCAATGATATTAAAAATATATATATTTATTTCGCTGTGTTGGGCCTTAGTTGTGGCACACATGATCTTTTGTTGCAGTGTCCTACTGGCCATGACTCACAGGCTTAGTTGCACCATAGTATATGGAATCTCAGTTCTCAGATCAGGGATCAGACCCAAGTCCCCTGCACTGCAAGGCTGATTCTGAACCATTGATTTTTGCCACTTCATGCATATCTGGAAAGTCTGTGAAAGCAAAACAAGTACTGATTTTGGCTTCAAGTTCATAAGTAAATTTCAGTGAATAGGTAAATTCCCAAATATAGAATCCATAAATAATGAGGAGTGTCGGTCTGTCTGTCTCCATCCTTCCTTCCCTCTGAGAGAGACATCAATATAGATATAGACGGAGGTATCAGATCTATCGGTCTATCGAATCTAATAGGAGCATCTGTCCCTCTATCAATCTATTGATATTATCATCTGTATGTAGAGAAAGAGAGGAAAAATACTCTGTCCCCATTTCAGCTCATCATTTACTAAGTGTTTAATGACTATATACAGGGCTTCCCTAGTGGCTCAGACGGTAAAGTGTCTGTCTGCAATGCAGGAGACCTGGGTTCGATCCCTGGGTTGGAAAGATCCCCTGGAGAAGGAAATGGCAGCTCACTCCAGTACTCTTGCCTGGAAAATCCCATGGACTGCAGAGCCTGGTAGGTTACCGTCCATGGGGTCGCAAAGAGTCGGACACGACTGAGCGACTTCACTTTCACGGTTATCTAAAACTGAAATCATGAATTTCCATCTGCATGTTTCTTTCCTTTCGGAGAAACTTGCAACATCCTCAATCTCACATGGCAAGGCAGTGAAATTGGGAGCCATCTGATATTCAACTTTCTTATTCCTACATAGCAAAATTATGTCTTACCGATGATACCTTCTAAATACTGTCAGTCTGTCTTGCCATTACCACTGGTGACGCTGAATTTACACCAAAGTGGCCTCACCTGGTTGCCTACAATGCTCAATACGCATCCTCCATTTGTTATCTACACAAACCACTGAGTAAACGTTTCACATTTTAAAACAAAAATGAGATATATCTCCTCCTTCAGTCCCTCCAAAGAATTATCATTAATTACAAAAAACATCCCCTCTGGCATCACACAGGATCATTTCTTTTACTTTTCTTTGATTTTCTTTCATCTGACATTGATGTGCCTCGGTGCAGTTTTCTTTTTTTCCCCCATGTTTATCCGACTTAGTATTCTCAGAGCTTCTTGAATCTGTGGTTTGGCGTCTGACATTAATTTGGAATTATTTTTATGATTGGTTCAAATATGCATTCTACTCTTTTCTCTCTTCCTTCTACTTCTGATATTCCCAATACGTATGCATTTTGGGGTTGCTTTATGGCCCTAGAAGCTTCCTTCTTTCAGTCTGTGTTCTCCTACCTTTTTGTTACTAAGAATTCTGTTGACATATCATCAAACTTAAACACTTTTTCCTCAGCTATATCCAGTCTACTAGTAAGCTCATGAAAGGCATTTTATTTTGGTGATAGTTTTTTTTAACCTCTCATATTTCTTTTCATTTATTTTTTTAGGATTTCCATCCCTCAGCTTATCACGCCCGTGACTGTATGTTGTATACTTTATCTATTAGAGCCCCCAGTCCATTAATCACAGTTGTTTAAATTCCTGGTCTGATAATTTTGACATCCCTGTTTGTCTGATTCTGATGCTTTCTCTCCCTCTTCAAATCATGTTTTTGCCTTTTGCTATGCCTTGTAAGTTTTTCTTGACAACTGGACACAATATCCTGGGCAAAAGAACAGCTGTAAATAGGTCTTTAGCAGTGTGGTGGTCTACAGTGAGTTGAGGGGTAGTGTTCTATAGTCCTATTTACACCCAGAGAGGGAATTATCCATTTTTTGTGTCAGTCTTAAAGCCCAAACTCTGAATTTGACACAAACAAGATGGACAATTCTCTGTGTGTGTGTTTTGTAGATTTACTGATTCATTTGCATGTTACCAGAAAGGCACCTAGATTCTCCTCTCCAAGGGAAATTATTGGTTCCTGTTTCTTGAGTTCTTTCCAAGGATATTCTGAGTGGATACATACACACATCTTCCTTGTTAGTCAAGGATAAAAACCTTGTTGTGCATCTTGCTTTGTTCTGCTGATATTTTAAACTTTGTGAGTTTAGTCTATGTCAGAACATTTAGTTATATTAAATCCTTTAAACTGGTGTTATTGGGCTTCCCAGGTGACACCGGGGTAAAGATTCTGCCTGCCAATGCAGGAGATTCAAGAGACTCAGTTTCAAACCCTAGGTCGGAAAGATCCCCTGGAGTATGATATGGCAACACAGCCCAGGATTCTGGCCTGTGGAATTCCATGGGCAGATGAGCCTGGTCAGCTACATGTGGTCCATGGGGTCACAAAAAGTTGACATGACTGAGCAATTGAGCGTAGGCACACATGGCACAGAGAATCATGGCTCCACGTACTCACTCAGTCTCGTAGGTGCCAAAAGTCATTTGTACTGTTTACAAACGTTTGACATTATGGAAGGAAATGCATGGATGTTCCTTGTGCANCCTGGTCAGCTACATGTGGTCCATGGGGTCACAAAAAGTTGACATGACTGAGCAATTGAGCGTAGGCACACATGGCACAGAGAATCATGGCTCCACGTACTCACTCAGTCTCGTAGGTGCCAAAAGTCATTTGTACTGTTTACAAACGTTTGACATTATGGAAGGAAATGCATGGATGTTCCTTGTGCATACTCTCTTGTGTACCTAAGCAAATATACCTGTGGCAATTCTGTGTCAAGAAAGCAGA
Source organism: Neotragus moschatus (assembly GCA_006410615.1). Taxonomy (NCBI): domain Eukaryota; kingdom Metazoa; phylum Chordata; class Mammalia; order Artiodactyla; family Bovidae; genus Neotragus; species Neotragus moschatus. The sequence continues at coordinate 11,974 of SJYA01011038.1, forward strand.
TGTCTGATGTTTACAGGCACGTGAATGTGTCTTCCTGAGAGGTCCTATGGTAGGTGGGGTGGGGGGAGCTGGCACTGTGCTAGCTGTACTATTAGAGCTCCTGTTTCCTCACCCTTCCACAAAAGCTTCAGAGTATCTGACCCACCCCAGCCCAAGCCTGGCCACCTATAGCACGGGCATGAGAACCTAGATCCAAACATAGGATGTGATCACAAGCCCCATGCCAGATGGGATCCACAGTCTCAGCATCTCACGTATCAGCTCTTCAGTGTCCCTGCAGGCCCAGGTCTCCAGCATCTCCAGGTTCTTGGACTCATCCTTCTGGAGCATCCAGACAGGTTCTGAGGGGGCTTGGTTGGCCAGCCTCACTTCCTTGAAGAGGAGTTCCAGCTTGGTACCATCCAGCGGCTCCTTCTGCTTCTGTTCTCACGAGGATGGTTTGGCCTGAAGCCTTTCTTCTCCTAGGATGCAGTTCTTCAGTCAGTTCTCCCTGTCCTCCTCAGTCTCTTCACCTTCTCCTAGACACTTGATTTTTAGCTGTTTATCTTCATTGTCCTTGTTCTGTCTTTTTCTCTAAAACCTTCATCCACAGCTCCTTGTCCTCCTGCTTGAAGTGTCTGAGTTAACTGATCCTGAAAATACTTCATCCCTGTCTCCCCTTTGTTTGGGACAATGACTGCTGTCATGATTTGAACTCATTNTAGACACTTGATTTTTAGCTGTTTATCTTCATTGTCCTTGTTCTGTCTTTTTCTCTAAAACCTTCATCCACAGCTCCTTGTCCTCCTGCTTGAAGTGTCTGAGTTAACTGATCCTGAAAATACTTCATCCCTGTCTCCCCTTTGTTTGGGACAATGACTGCTGTCATGATTTGAACTCATTTTAATGAGGTTTTCTGAAACTTGCAGTTGGAACCATCCTGAAATCTAACATTAAGACTCATAAAAAGGTTTTTAAAGAGATGCCATCACTTGAATTAGGTAATCAGCTGAAGGACGCTATGATACACCTAAATCAGGCTCTGGAGGAAATGGACCTGACTGAGCCAGTGAGGTCGGTGGATGTATGGAATGTCCTTCCC
>SJYA01011039.1:0-12361 GCA_006410615.1 Neotragus moschatus
TCATCTTTCAGGATTTGAAACAGCTCCACTGGAATTCCGTCACCTCCACTAGCTTTGTTTCTAGTGATGTTTCCTAAGGCCCACTTGACTTCACATTCCAGGATGTCTGGCTCTACACGAGTGTTCACACCTTCGTGATTATCTGGGTCATGAAAATCTTTTCTGTACAGTTTCTCTGTGTATTCTTGCCTCCTCTTCTGAATATTTTCTGCTTCTGATAGGTCCCTATCATTTCTGTTCTTTATTGTACCTATCTTTGCATGAAATGTTCCCTTGATATCTGTAATTTTCTTGAAGGATCTCTACTCTTTTGCATTCTATTGTTTTCCTCTATTTCTTTGCATTAATTGTTATGAAAGACTTCCTATCTCTCCTTGCTTTTCTTTGGAACTCTGCATTCAAATGTATATATCTTTCCTTTTCTCCTTTGCTTNTTCCCTTGATATCTGTAATTTTCTTGAAGGATCTCTACTCTTTTGCATTCTATTGTTTTCCTCTATTTCTTTGCATTAATTGTTATGAAAGACTTCCTATCTCTCCTTGCTTTTCTTTGGAACTCTGCATTCAAATGTATATATCTTTCCTTTTCTCCTTTGCTTTTTGCTTCTCTTCTTTTCACAGCTATTTGTAAGTCCTCCTCAGACAGCCGTTTTATTTTTTGCATTTCTTTTTCTTCGGGATGGTGTTGATTCCTGTCTCCTGTACAGTGTCACAAACCTCCACCCATAGTTCATCAGGCACTCTATCTATCAGATTTAGTCCCTTAAATCTATTCCTCACTTCCTCTGTATAGTCATAAGGGATTAGATTTAGGTCATACCTGAATGGTCTAGTGGCTTTCTCCACTTTCTTCAATTTCTGTCTGAATTTGGCAATAAGGAGTTCATGATCAGAGCCACAGTCAGATCCAGGTCTTGTTTTTGCTGACTGTATAGAGCTTCTCCATCTTTGGCTGCAAAAAATATAATCAGTCTGATTTCGATGCTGACCAGCTGGTGATATCCATGTGTAGAGTCTTCTCTTGTGTTGTTGGAAGAGGTTGTTTGCTATGACCAATGCATTCTCTTTGCAGAACTCTATTAATTAGCCTTTGCCCTGCTTCATTCTGTACTCCAAGGACAAATTTGCCTGTTACTCCAGGTGTTTCTTGACTTCCTACTTTTGCATTCCAGTCCCTTATAATGAAAAGGACATCTTTTTTGGGTGTTAGTTCTAGAAGGTCTTGTAAGTTTTCACAGAACTGTTAAACTTCTGCTTCTTCAGTGTTACTGGTTGGGGCATAGACTTAGATTATCGTGATATTGAATGGTTTGCCTTGGAAATGAACAGAGATCATTCTGTTGTTTTTGAGATTGCATCCAAGTATTGCATTTCAAACTCTTTTGTTGACCATGATGGCTACTCCATTTCTTCTGAGGCATTAAGGTTGGTAAATGAAATATTACTCTGAACTCTCTATACTTTATTCTAGCTTGAAACAGCAACATTGCTCAGGACAGAGGCCTCAGTGTTCCATATTCTGACTTCACTGTCTGCTCCTAGTTTCAAGAAATAGGCCTAAAGTGACTGTGTTGACCAGGTAATGAGGAAACACATTTTTGTATAGGTGGAAATGAAGAATTATCTAATCTAATCTATCAGTAGGCATGATACTTTCCCCTCTACTTCTCTCTCTTCATTGTGTTCTATATTTTAATATCCAGCCATAAAATAAATTCTTAAGCCCTCCAATATCTGGGGTATAAGGATGGACTCCATTTCCTGGAGAAAGTTCAATTTTTTGATGTAAAGTGTAGAAGTCCCTGGGCTGGGCATGTAGTAAGCTCTTGCATTTAATATGCCACACTTGAATAATAGACAAAAATGAGAGTGCTCTTCAGATTCTCTATGGTGTCTCAAACTTTAAATAACCCTCTGGGAAGACTGTTAAAAATGCTATCCCTGCCCTCTACCTGCATTTTGATTCTATGTGTTGGGAGTCATGTCTCTGAATCTGGGCTCATAATGATTCTCACATAATTCAGAAGTTGGACAGCAGGTGCTTCTTTGGTGATGCCTTAAGACACACTAACTTGGGTGAAGATAATTTGATTCAATACAGAGAGAAATAGGATGAATGTATGATAGGCAGTGGGCTTCCCTGGTGACTCAGTGGTAAAGAGTCTACCTGCCAATGCAGGAGACAGATTCAGTTCCTAGGTTGGGAAGATACCCTGGAGAAGGAAATGGCAACCCATTCCAGTATTCTTGCTTGGGAAATTCTGTGGACAGAGGAGCCTGGTGGGCTCCAGTCCACGAGACTGCAAAGAGTCAGACTCAACTTAGCAACTGAACGACAGTCGTGATGGTAGGCAGTGGGGATTCACCATCCTACTCTCATTTTTCATCAGTGTGAGATCATTTGTCAGGTCTAAGAGGANGTATTCTTGCTTGGGAAATTCCGTGGACAGAGGAGCCTGGTGGGCTCCAGTCCATGAGACTGCAAAGAGTCAGACTCAACTTAGCAACTGAACGACAGTCGTGATGGTAGGCAGTGGGGATTCACCATCCTACTCTCATTTCTCATCAGTGTGAGATCGTTTGTCAGGTCTAAGAGGACAGTGAAGGAATGAAGTCTATGTGACTAACCATTGTTCATAGCTCACATTTGGGCTTCCCTGGTGGCTCAGTGGTAAGGAATTCACCCGCCAGTGCAGGAGACAAAGGTTGGATCTCTGACCAAGGAAGATTCCACATGATGGGGAGCAACACAGCCCATGGGCCACACTACTGAGCCTGGGCTTCAGAACCTGAGAGCTTCAACTTCTGAGCCCATGTGCCCACATGCCCCACAGTGAGAGAAACCACTGAAATGAGAAGCTCCTGAAGCTAGAGTAGTCAGAGCTGGAGAGGAACCACCACTGGAGAGTAGCCCCCACTTGTGCGCGATGAGAGACAAGCCCAATCAGCAACAAAGACCTAACAAAACCAACACATAAGTAAATGCATTTATTTTAAAAATAATTCACATTTTCTTTTGATTCACTTTTAAGATTGAAAATGAATGTAAAATATGTTTCATCTTTAATTAACAGGTTATATTATATTGATGGATTATATGTTTAAAATTGTATTTTTATGGTTAATAAATTTGAAATATTTGAAACTTTCAATTAATTCTTCTCTGTAGGACAATGTTTTTAATTAAGTAAATTGCTAAGATATCAAGTAAATTGAGAATAAGTTCATTAAATTGAATGTATTTTCAACTTAAATTTTTATTTATTTTATTCTAAATATGATATACTCAAAGATAATTTATTTCCCCCACCCCCAGGCAGAATTCATTTGATTGATGTTTTTATAAGAAACTTTTTAACTAAGTTGCCCCTATATCCTTCTGTTTTACCAAATTTAGGGCTTCCCTAGTGGCTAAGACAGTAAAGAATCTGCCTGCAGTGCAGNTAAATTGAATGTATTTTCAACTTAAATTTTTATTTATTTTATTCTAAATATGATATACTCAAAGATAATTTATTTCCCCCACCCCCAGGCAGAATTCATTTGATTGATGTTTTTATAAGAAACTTTTTAACTAAGTTGCCCCTATATCCTTCTGTTTTACCAAATTTAGGGCTTCCCTAGTGGCTAAGACAGTAAAGAATCTGCCTGCAGTGCAGGAAACTGGGTTTCAACCCCTGAATTGGGAAGATCCCCTGGAGGAGGAAATGGCAACCCAGTCCAGTATTCTTGCCTGGAGAATTTAGCTGCAGCAAAATCATAGTCCTTCTCAATTACGTTCCACTTAACAGAAAATAAATTCACTCAGTAAAATATAGAAACTCTGTCAAGATATTCTTCCCTTGGGTTCAAGTATTCAAGGTGCAATTATTTAATAGTAAAATGAAATATTGGGCTCATGGTTTATTTTGTTCAGTCCTTCACTTGCTGTTGTATAAATAAATCCAAGATTTTTTAATTTACAAGGTAAAAATAAATTAAAAGCTTCCAAAGCTGAGCTTTTTTTTCAATTTTAATCAATAAATACTACAGTCAAAATTTCTAATTGATTTTGAAAATTATCTGAAGAATATTTTAATAATTTATGTTATACATCACTTTCACCTTAGGATACTTAGAGAGATTCATAAAATAGATTCAAACATTTTTAAACTGAGAAGATGAGCAGAGAGAACATATACTCTACTTATGCATATATTTGTTTTATTCCACATCAATTTAATAACAAAATTTTTGTAGTACTACTGTAAGTGTATATAAGTATAGCTATTTGTATTTTTGAGAAACACAGCTTTTATTTCAATCAATACTATGCTATTGTTGGTCTGGATGCAATTACAATATACAGATGAACTCCAAACAACCCCAACTGCATTTATGCTTCACATATGTCTAAATAAATCAATAGTGTCCTTTTGTGATTAAGCAATAGCAATGTCCTTTAGTAGAATCCTACTAAATTTATACTAATATTATCACTGTGAAAATAAATAATGCTGTTTTGGCACTGAATTTTTAACTGAATTTACAATGGCATTCACAAAATTGTCAGATGTTTGATGTGAAACAAACAAAAATATTTCAAACGCTTTACTTGATTCTGTGATACAGACAAAACCCATCAAAATAGAGTTAAATGAATTTTTTATGTGAAGTGTTTGGATGCAGTTTTCATAAAGGAAAAGTAGTCTTTGAAGTAACAGCTGACACATCTCCCAGGTTTTATGTAAACAGAGATGCACCATGGCTCTATGGTGGCCATTTTTGATAANTTCTGTGATACAGACAAAACCCATCAAAATAGAGTTAAATGAATTTTTTATGTGAAGTGTTTGGATGCAGTTTTCATAAAGGAAAAGTAGTCTTTGAAGTAACAGCTGACACATCTCCCAGGTTTTATGTAAACAGAGATGCACCATGGCTCTATGGTGGCCATTTTTGATAAGCATACTATACAAATTATTGTTTCATTGTCAACTTTATGGGGAAGTGGTAATTAAGGAATTTTTTTTTATTAGAAGTGAATTTTCATTTTTTTGCACTCAGTGATGCCAAAGCAGCTTGAAAGTGAAAGTGAAGTCACTCAGTTGTGTCCAACTCTTTGTCCCATGGACTGTAGCTTACCAGGCTCCTCTATCCATAGGATTTTCCAGGCAAGAATACTGGAATGGGTTGCCATTTCCTTCTCCAGAGGATCTTCCCGACCCAGTGATGGAACCTGGGTCTCCCACATTGTGGACAGATTCTTTACCATCTGAGCCACCAGCAGCTTATTGAAATGCAAAAGAAGTACTATCAATTTATTTATTAATATCTTTATGCTTATATCATATAATAAAGTAACAAACCACGGTAGCAAGAACATTTGTTACCATGAAAAAGAAAAAAAAAAAAAGGAATGATTTTTTTTTCTCTTTACTTTTCCTAAGAACAAAGAGAACAGTGAGCAGGCCTGAATATTCCCTTTTTTTTTTTTTTTTTACTTTAAGCCTCCTAAATCTGCATGTTTGTAACTAAGTTTGCTTTTCTGCCCCCTAATTCTATAGGAGCTACACTTCACCCCTATTTTTCTTTGACTCTGTCCTAAATACATCCTGTATCTGGGGTCTACTCTTACAACACCCTTTTTCTTGCAGTTACATATCAGAGTGAAGGCCACAGAGCCAAGGAACTGCCTAACTCAATGACTGGGTTACCGACACCAGCCTATGAGTGTCTTTGAAACAAGGCAAGAGGAAGAAGTAAAGATTCCAACACCTTTGTTCCTCATCGCTGGCTCCTGATGGCAAGCCCTCATCTTACATCCACACCTAGACTCCTCATGGAGTGGGGCACAGTTCTTGCGGCATGAGCCTATTGCATTCCCCTCTCCACTGGCTGGGCTGAGAAGTCAAACTACTTTTCTATTACCTCCAAACTCTGTCTTCGTATTTTTATTTGACTTCAGTGTGCAGAGAAAGCCAAGATTTTGCCCAGCAACACATTCAAATCGAGGTCTATCTGCTCTATGACAGGAATTCTCAGCCTTTATTTTCTATACTTATTTCATATGCAATAAATTAGAACTTTATCCCTTTGCTACGGGATCCAAGGGATGGTGGCCTGACAATTTTATGCCTCTCACCCACCAAAGTGAAGGTCAAGGCAATCAATATGCCCTGCTGCTCCTAGTGATAACAGAGGAGCCCATCTTGACTGTTTTTCTCACCTCTTTAAAAAGCAAGTGGGATGCTTTATTTAGTCACTAAGCATCCTACAAGTTTTCCTTGAAAGAGGGGTGTTAATTTTGCCTCATCTGAAAAGGTGAAGAAAATGAAAATGAGCTATTCTTTGTTTTAACTGAATGAGAACTGTCTTCATTCTACATGCATCTCACATGAATTTGGAGGAGACCATGACATTAAAAAAAAAAAAATCCAAGTGGGTATTTATTAAAAGGTTGAGGTTTATTTCCATGCAAATAATATCCCATTAAATACAAATCTGAGACAAATTCTCCACTGGACAGGATGTTATGACACAGAAGTAAACTAGTCTGAGATGATGGAAGAGGATTTATGGTCATTGGGGTTACAAACAATTGGCCCTGACATGTTTGCAAACATGGATCCAGGGTTCACAGAAGAGCAGGAGAAAATCAAGCAAAAGCAAAAATGGACTGGGCACTATAAATCAGAAGGAAATGATTCAAAAGAAGACAGAAAGAGGTAATTTTTTAATGGAAAATATTTGTTGCAGGAACCTGATAAAATTTTTAATATTGTGTGCTTGTTGATCATTAATAAAATGCATCAAAGGCACAAAAGTATGCATTAATTTTCAATAAAAGACAAAAAAATTATTCTTTTCCTCTTTCTTTTTCCTCTTTTCCTTCCCCTCCATTGCTCTTCCCCTTCCCAATAACCCCCTTCTTTCTCCTCCTCCTCCTTTTTTCTCTGTCATTTGCTTTTTGACATGCTGTTTCTTTGAATATATACTCTGCAGGAATATGACTTCATGTGACTTTGATTATATCTGAGTTACGTAAACACTGATGTAGTCTTACAAGCATGGTTTCTGTGCAACCCACTTGAGTAGATATATTATTTTTGCTCAGGCTTACATAATGAAATATCACAAAATGGAGGAATTAAACAGCAGAACTGAATTTTTCATGGTTTTAGAGGATAGACATTCATGATCAAGATGTCAGCAGGTTCAATTTCTTCTGTCCAGTGCTCTATATCTGTGTACATATCTGTGTCCACTCTTCTCTTTTTATAAGAGCACTTGTTGTATTGGATTAGAGTCTATCCATATGACCTCATTTTATTTTAATTACCTCTTAAATTGTCCATTCTGAACACAAGCACATTTGAGATATGCTGAGTTGTGTCCGACTCTCTGCCATGGACTGCAATATGCCAGGCTTCTCTGTCCTTCACCATCTTCTGAAGTTTGCTCAAAAGTCATGTCCATTGAGTCAGTGATGCCATTCAACCATCTTATCCTCTGTTGTCCCCTTTTCTTCCTGCCCTCAATCTTTCCTAGCATCAGGATCTTTTCCAGTGAGTCAGCTCTTTGCATCAGGAGGCCAAAGTATTGGAAGTTCAGCTTCAGAATCAGTGCTTCCAGTGAATATTCAAGGTTGATTTCCTTTAGGATTTAGTGATTTGACCTTGCTGTCCAAGGGACTCTCAAAAATTTTGGAGGACATAATTCAGTCCATAACAGCAGGGAAAAGTATTGAACTGATAATACAAATTCTGGAAAAAAAAAAAAAAGTTCCTAAGTAGATCTGTAAATATGCCGTGCATCTTAGGTAAACAGTGAAACATATGTAAAAAACACTTACATACATGTCCTGTGTCTAAGCTACATGGAAATGCTCAACTTGTATAAAGTGCTGAAGTAAAGTATCAGAAATCAATCAGATAAACTAAATGATTGGCCATGGGATTTCTTTGGAAGGAATGATGCTAAAGCTGAAGCTCCAGTACTTTGGCCACCTCATGCGAAAAGTTGACTCGTTGGAAAAGACTTTGATGCTGGGAGGGATTGGGGGCAGGAGGAGAAGGGGACGACAGAGGATGAGATGGCTGGATGGCATCACTGACTCGATGGATGCAAGTCTGAGTGAACTCCGGGAGTTGGTGATGGACGGGGAGACCTGATGTGCTACGATTCATGGGGTGGATCACAAAGAATCTCATGAGGAAGCGACTGAACTGAACTGAACTGAAAAGAGTTTTGGGTCATCTGCAATAGCTGGATCAGGATTGAATAGCTGGAGCTGGATTCTTGTTTTGTGCTGCAAGTACTACAAATTCCTTTTCAGTCAAGAAGCTCACATGTTGTTTTGCACCAAAGCAAAAGAGTTGGTAAGGTGGTCTTGCCCTGAAGGCCTATAACCAGAGAGCAAACACTGGCAATTAGTCCTAACATTGGACTTGATGACCTTGGCATATCACCTCTTTAAAAATAGTCCTATTAATAAGTCAACTTGAGTGTAGGTATATCACCATATAAACACACACATGTATACATATACATGTGTGTATATGCGTGTTCAGTCACTTAAGTTGTGTCCGATTCTTTGCAACCCCATGGACTATGGCCCATCAGGCTCCTCTGTCCATGGGCTTCTCCAGGCAAGAATACTGGCATGCATTGCCATGCCCTCCTCCAGGGATTCTTCCCAACCCAGGGATTGAACCCGTGTCTCTTGTGTATCCTACATTGTAGATGGCTTCTTTACTGACTGAGCCACTGGGAAAGCCATATATATTTATAAACATATATATGTTTATATATCCATCTTATATGTTTATGTATATATTCATCTGTGAATTGTCTACTTAGGAAAAGGAAATCAGCAAAAGTAAATCAAAATAATATGAAATGTTGGTCAGAGAGCCTGGATCTAGAAAAATCTAGGTTCACTCATACGAACAATATAACCAACTATTCAACAAAACAACCAACCAGACAAAAACAAAGGCACATCTTCACAAAGAACCAGCTATGAGTAAAGTCCATGGTCGAGGGCCATCACAAGCCAGTTTTAGTCACAAATTATAATATTGCCTGCTTCGAAGACAGGAGTCTACACGGCTCTAACTTATAAACCCAGGGGCCTTAGGGACTCTTTCTATCCCTCGCATCCTCACAAGACCTGCACATTGAGAAACAAAACTCCATGGACTCCTCATTACAATGGTGCTCAGGATATCAGACACAGAATAGACCATCTATCTCTGTTGAGTTTGAAACGGAGTACTTTATTTTAGGTGTAGTGAGACAAGTTCAAAAGAAAAGAATTGCTTTCCCAAGATGACACAATTAGTTAGTAGCAGACCTGAACTAAGCTAAGTAGAAAAATTAGCTTCAAATTTTTCCCATGAAAAGTGACAGCTTTTACCTAGCTGGTCTCACACAGACTCCAAGTTAGAAACCGACTTCCACGGTTCCCTCTGAATGACTAAAACACATTATCTTAAGCAAATGATTAAAAGAAAAGCTGTCCAAGTGGATTTAATGACTCAACTCTATTTCCTACCAGGTATAAATGAGAGTTTTGACCTAGGGTGTAGCACAATTTATATTTGATGTGGATAAGCTCTTAGTTAAACTTGAGAAGGAATGAGAAAGAAAAAAACCAAGAAAACATAATTAGCTCATGTCTTTTCATTTTCCTCAAGAACATAGCACATATCTTGCAATAAGGTTCCTATGTACCCTCACAACCTGGCCTCAACTGGCATTTCATCATCACTCATCACATCCTTCCTCTTCTGCTTTACCCTAACTATACCAAATGTACTTATCATTCCCTAAACACACCATGAACTTTCTATTTTTGAAACTTAACATGTGACAATCCTTTAATTTCTCCTTTATTTATATCTCTGGGAAAAGTCCTTAGCATTTACAGAGTGTACATTCTGTATAGGTACTTTACCTTACCTTAATTTTTTTAGTTCTGATAAAAAGTTGACTCTGAGCCTCTAGTCATTCAACAATTTTTAAAAATGGAATTTTTTGCTATGTTTTAGTCACCAATTTCTTACGTTATTTCCCAGTTTCAAAGACTACACATTATCTGCCTTAATTCCTTGGGCTTCCCTGGTGGCTCAAATGGTAAAGAATCTGCCTGAAATGCAGGAGGCATTCAGTCTCTGGGTTGGGAAGATCCCTTGGAGAAGGGAAAGGCTGCCCACTCCAGTATTCTGGCCTGGAGAATTCCATGGACTGTATTGTCCATGGGGTCGTAAAGAGTCAGACACAACTGACTTTCACTTTCTTTCACCTTCAAAAGTCAAGTCAAACTAGTGAAGAAAATAAAGAGGGGTGGAGATTACAGATCACAGACATGAGACTTCCTAGTTGGTTTCACCATATCCAGTGAACTTAAAGACTTAGTTCTTCTCCNTGTCCATGGGGTCGTAAAGAGTCAGACACAACTGACTTTCACTTTCTTTCACCTTCAAAAGTCAAGTCAAACTAGTGAAGAAAATAAAGAGGGGTGGAGATTACAGATCACAGACATGAGACTTCCTAGTTGGTTTCACCATATCCAGTGAACTTAAAGACTTAGTTCTTCTCCCACCATCAGTTCTAATGGCCTATTATGCTGTCAGAAAGGAAGCCATGTGGACTGCTAAAAGTACAGTCCTCTGTGTCCAAGATCAACAGAAAATATGATTTTTTATCCCAAGAGTTTCAGAATAAGCTGTGGGACTGACTCTTTTTATAATCACTGATATTAAGTATTCTTTCTTTTCACTTCCATTTAATCCACTTGTTCTTGAAAGGTGGAAGACAACTCTACATAAAAAATAAAGACTGATGAAGGCAAAATAAGGACGAATATTTGGGAAATGAAAATAACAGACAGCCATGAGACCAAGTTTGCTTTGTCTTGCTCTCAGTCATTTCCTATCACATGAATGTGTGCATGCTAAGTTCTTTAGTTGTGTCTGACTCTTTGAGACTCTATGGACTGTAGTCTGCCAGGTTCCTCTGTCCATCGGATTCTCCAGACATGAATACTGGAGTCGGTTGTTATTTCCTCCTCCAAGGGATCTTCCCAATCCAGAGATCAAATCTGAATCTCTTACGTCTCCTGCATTAGCAGACAGATTATTTACCAAATGTCCCAAATATCCCATGACATGCCATGAACCTTCTCTGACAGTAGGCTCTGCGTCATGCCTTCTCTTGGGTTTGTTCCAGATGTGTCCTCCTGTCTAAGGCTTTTTAGTTAGACCAAGTAGAAGAAAATCAACTCTGAGTTAATTACTTAAAAAGGAGAGAGCTGACTCTAAAAGTAGCGTGATCTTAAATCATTAAAGACATGATATTAAAATTAAGGCCTTGCAAGTCAATTGATTTTCTAAGAGCTAATCTGAAAATCATTGTGAGCTGGCTGTTAAGAGGGCTCAAACAGATTCAGATTGCTAAGGCCTGGTGACATGCAGGTTTACATCTGTGGCCGCTTCGGAATGAAAAACATTTTTAAGAAGACGGCAGGCAGTGAGACTTGGAATGAGTCAGTTTTACTTTCAGAGTCTCAGTTAAATTCAATGTAGACGAATAGATTTAGATGTGATTATTTACTCAAAAACAACAAAAAACTATTAGCCACTTACTGACTGCCAAACACTGGAAACTTGCCCAGAAAAGAGTCCCGAGATCTTAATCTTGAAAGAAGAGAATGTATTTGTTGAAATGACAAAGTAGGGGGCAGAGCTTGCATTCCCAGAAAAAGGTGCACTATAAACAACAGCATGGATAATGAAGCAACCCAGCAATTAAAAATATATGCATTTATTTATTTTTATTTTTAGCGGCTTTGGGCGTTTGTCGTGTGCGGGCTTTTTTTCTAGTGTGACAAGCAGGGGCCATTCTCTGGCTGCGGTGAGTGGGCCTCTTGCTGCGGTGGCTTCTCTTGTCACAGAGCATGGGCTCTAGGGTTACAGCTTTAGTAGTTGTGGCTGGAGGGCTCCACAGCATGTGGGATCTTCAAGGGTTGAACCAGTGTCCCCTGCATTGGAAGACATATTCTTAACCACTGGTCCACTAGGGAAGTACTTATTGTTGAGTGCCTGAAAGCAATAAGTGATGTGAGGAAGTGAAGAGTGAGATTAATGGATCTTAAATGCAGTGCCAATGCTTTATCATCTTGCATTTTGAATTTCCAAAGATGAATTTTGCAAGTTGCCTTTCAAGTTCAAATTTAGTCAACTTGGGTCTGTGTGGATCACAATAAACTGTGGAAAATTATGAGAGAGATGGGAATACCAGACCACCCGACCTACCTCTTGAGAAATCTGTATGCAGGTCAAGAAGCAACAGTTAGAACTGGACATGGAACAACAGA
>SJYA01011040.1:0-13315 GCA_006410615.1 Neotragus moschatus
TTAATATCTTGATGTAAGTTAAATATTGGCCCTGAGAACTGCAGTACACTGACCACAGGACACAGTAATGACAGCACCAAAATGTAAATCAAAATAAGTAAGCTCTAACTTTAGGTATGCTTGTAGTCTGTGATAATTCACCTACTTCTTTGTCACAGATCTCTTAGCCCAAAACTCAGAATATTTACTGATACAAGATTTTATCATGTTATGACTAAATTATCCCTATAGCTCTCAAATTTCTTGTGTTTAAAAATAACTTACTTAATTTGTAAAATGCTTGACTTTCTTTATGAACCTACCTTTTATTTTTTGTAAGTAAAGAATGATTCTTAATCATTTCAATGTATATATATTTTCTCTCTGTGTCTTGTGCTCTTTCATTTTTCTCTCATTATGCAAAATTTCTTAACATATCAATACTTACTACATTCTTATATTATTACTGATTTTAATCATCCCATAAGCATAGAAAATGGTACTGCTCATCTAGATGTTTCTTAAGTTTTTTTGATTAAAATAACTAAGATGGGGAAATTATAAATAAAATATGAATTCCCCTAGTATCTCCTTAAATCAGATTCCATACTGAAGTCCAGGCAAAAGTAAAGGTTACTAGTATTAACATGAAAATGAAGTGAAACTTTCAGTTGCTTAGTCATGTCTGGCTCATTGCGACCCCATGGACTGTAGACCACCAAGCTCCTCTGTTCATGGAATTCTCCAGACAAGAATACTGGAGTGGACAGCCATTCCCTTCTCCAGGGGATCTTTCTGGCCTAGGGATCAAACCCATGTGTTCTGCACTGCAGGCAGATTCTTTATAGTCTGAGCCACCAGGAAAACCCAGTGTTCACGTAAGTCAGTTTAATTTGAAATGCTGTAAACTGCAGAGCCTATCTTAAAGATCTTACATATTGTCCCAATAAAAGGAAATAGTTATGTTTATAGATAAACTATATGTTAAATGCCACCAGAAAGCAAACAAACTATCAGTGTAGTGAAGGAGAATCATAATTTACTCAACATGGTCCTATGCATGTAAGGCATTTTGTACTGACAACCAAATGTTTCCTATTTTCCAAAGCTTCAAATAAGGGTCATTAACTGTTCCTAACTTCCAAGGGTTCTAACCAAGATTTACACCAGCACATACATGTTTAATAAAGGCAAAAACTGGTGAAAAGGTTTTCTCTACCTAAGAAATCACATTTTGATTTTTAAATGATTTCGAGTTTATTTTTGTGTATAGTGTTAGGAAGTGTACCAGCTTCCTTTTTTATACATAGCTGTGCACTTTTCTAAGCACTGCTTAGGAAAGAGACCATTTTGTCTTCATTGTGTTTTCTTGCCTTCTTTGTCAAAGGTAAGTTGCCCAGAGAAAGTAGCACTGACACATACATTGAGTTCATTTCAGTCAGTTCAGTTGCTCAGTTGTGTCTGACTCTTTGCGAACCCATGCCAGGCCTCCATGTCTATCACCAACTCCCGGAGTTTACTCAAACTCATAGCCATTGAGTCGGTGATGCCATCCAACCATCTCATCCTCAAATTAGATAGCCAGTGAGAATTTTCTGTATAATGCAGGCAATCCAAAGCCTGTGCTCTGTGGCAACTTAGAGGGGTGGGATGGAGTAGGAAGTGGGAGGGAGGTTCAACATGGAGGGGACATATGTATACCTATGACTGATTCATGAAAATTAGAGATACCAAGGGAAATTTTATGCAAAAATGGACTCGATAAAGGACAGAAGTAGTAGGGACCTAACAGAAGCAGAAGATATTAGAAGAGGTAGCAAGAATGCACAGAAGAACTATACAAAAGAGATCTTCATAACCCAGATAATCACAATGGTGTGATCACTCACCTACAGCCAAAAATTCTGAAGTGTGAAGTCAAGTGGGCTTTAGGAAGCATCATTATGAACAAAGCTAGTGTAGGTGATGGAATTCCAGTGGAGTTATTTAAAATCCTGAAAGATGATGCTGTGAAAGTGCTGCACTCAGTATGCCAGCACATTTGGAAAACTCAGCAGTGGCCACAGGACTGGAAAAGGTCAGTTTTCATTCCAATCCCAAAGAAAGGCAATGCCAAAAAATGCTCAATCTACCACATAATGGCACTCGTCTAACATGCTAGTAAAGTAATGCTCAAAATTCTCCAAGTTAGGCTTCAGCAATACGTGAACCGTGAACTTCCAGATGTTCAAGCTGGTTTTAGAAAATGCAGAAGAACAAGAGATCAAATTGTCAACATCCGCTGGATCATCAAAAAAGCAAGAGAATTCCAGAAAAACATCAATTTCTGCTTTATTGACTAAGGCTTGGACTGTGTGGATCACAATAAACTCTTAAAAGAGAATGAGAAAATTCATAAGGAGATGAGAATACCACACCACCTGACCTGCCTCTTGAGAAACCTATATGCAGGTCAGGGAGCAACAGTTAGAACTGGACATGGAAGAACAAACTGGTTCCAAATAGAAAAAGGAGTACGTCAAGGCTGTACATTGTCACCTTGCTTATTTAACTTCTATTCAGAATATATCATGAGAAATGCTGGACTAGAAGAAACACAAGCTGGAACCAAGATTGCTGGGAGAAATATCTATA
Organism: Neotragus moschatus; assembly: GCA_006410615.1. Taxonomy (NCBI): domain Eukaryota; kingdom Metazoa; phylum Chordata; class Mammalia; order Artiodactyla; family Bovidae; genus Neotragus; species Neotragus moschatus. The sequence goes on from SJYA01011040.1 coordinate 2,614, forward strand.
ACGTCAGATATGCAGATGACACCACCCTTATGGCAGAAAATGAAGAGGAACTGAAGAGCCTCTTGATGAAAGTGAAAGAGGAGAGTGAAAAAGTTGGCTTAAAGCTCAACATTCAGAAAAGGAAGATCATGGCATCTGGTCCCATCACTTCATGGGAAATAGATGGGGTAACAGTAGAAACAGTGTCAGACTTTATTTTTTGGGGCTCCAAAATCACCGCAGATGGTGATTGCAGCCATGAAATTAAAAGACGCTTACTCCTTGGAAGGAAAGTTATGACCAACCTAGATATCATATTCAAAAGCAGAGACATTACTTTGCCAGAAAGGTCTGTCTAGTCAAGGCTATGGTTTTTCCAGTGGTCATGTATGGATGTGAGAGTTGGACTGTGAAGAAAACTGAGTGCCAAAAAATTGATGCTTTTGAGCTGTGGTGTTGGAGAAGACTCTTGAGAGTCCCTTGGTCTGCAAGGAGATCCAACCAGCCCATTCTGAAGGAGATCATTCCTGGGTGTTCATTGGAAGGACTGATGTTGAGGCTGAAACTCCAATACTTTGGCCACCTGATGCAAAGAACTGACTCACTGGAAAAGACCCTGATGCTGGGAAAAATTGAGGGCAGAAGGAGAAGCGGACTACAGAGGATGCAATGGTTGGATGGCAGCACCGACTCGATGGACATGGGTTTGGGCGGACTCCGGGAGTTGGTGATGGACAGGGAGGCCTGGTGTCCTGTGGTTCATGGGGTCACAAAGAGTCAGACACGATTGAGTGACTGAACTGAACTGAGAAGGAATTCTTGACATTTTGAGGCAAAAATGAAGATAACTACTGGAGGCAGAGAGAACTTATATACCGTGGCCTTCGTAGAATTAGGAATATGGGCCATAATTTCAGTCAAATATTACTTTTTAAAATTAAAGATAATTATTATGATGAAAATATTTCATCGGAAGTGTGTGAAATTGCAAAACTTGAAATTGGGCATTCATTTTATAAATAGCCCCCTCTTTTTCTTATCTAAAATGTAATCTTTGCACTCCTACCTGTATTATTTTTCCTCTTCAGCATAAAAATAGTTCTTAAGTCAAGAGGAAGGAAAAGGTATGCAAGAAAACCCCAATATTTATTGCTGGGACTTATTTTTCCAAGTGTGAAATGAAGTCTGGATAACTGAGACTTGACTAAGAGTTTAAAATACTTAGAGACAGAAGCTGTCATTGACGACTTCTGCAGTAATGCTGGTGGGCAAGTATTTCAGTATCAGAACCCAAATTCCCCCATTGATTTCCCAGTCCTCTAAGTAGGCGAACCCATCTGTGAATGCCTGCCATCTGTTCCAACAGGTCCCTGTGTTTGTTATTACTCAGATGGGTGCACACCATCCGTCTGTGACACAAGTTCACAAATGAGCTGTCAAGAAGTTTGAAGACAAAGATGTAGGAAATCAATCTCAAGTTTGAATACATTTTGACTCATCAAGTATCAGAATTAATCCTTTTATTGTTAAATGCTATAGTTTATCAGTAGCCTTGTATAAATGCCTTTATTAGCAAATTTTATATTATGGTTATTGTAATCTACTCTTTAGGAAGGGTCTCTAGTTATTTTGGGTTCCAGAAAATAACTAGAAATGAAAAGAATAGATTTTATTTTTCTTAAACCTTATTAGAAATAACTTACAAGATTATATGTGATTTTTTGTTTATCAAGAACAAATGAATATTTGTGGTAAGAAAATAAGGAGATACATAATAAGAAAAACCATGAAATCACAGAGATGAAATTGTTCCTCAGCTGAGATTAGCTTTAAGAAGTATGTCAAAGATATTTAATCAGTAATGCTCTCTATTCTTTTTGAAGATTGTTAAGCAATCTACCCATCATTAAAGACCCAGATAAATATCTCTGCTCCTTAACAACTTCATTGATTATTCACAGCAAAGTTAATAATTATCAATTGTCACTTCCAATTATTATCAGTGTTACTCCCATAGTCATTTAATTATTGTACAAATTTGTATTTGTCACATAACTGGCTGGCATAAATCTTTTCTGAGTGGGGTATCTATCCTTCTAACTACTTTGTATAATCTGTTTACAAGAGCATCATTATTCATGACTAAACCTATATATTCCTTTTTTATTGTCTTTTAAAATGAAAAATTTTATGTAGTAAAGATTACTTTCCATTTACAGTTATTAAAAAAAATATTGGCTATATCCCCCATGTTATATAAAATACTTTTGTGTCTATCTTACACCCAATAGTTTGTACCTCTTAAATCCCCTTTATTGCCTCTCTCCTCACTCCCCACAGTTTTTTTTTTCTATATCTGTGACGCTGTTTTTTTTTTTTTAATATTCACTAGTTTGTTGTATTTTTTAGATTCTACATATAAGAGGATCTCATAGAGTATTTCTCTTTCTCTGACTTATTTTACTTAGCATAATGTCCTCCAAGTCCACTGGTGTTGCTACAAGTGGTGTAACATCATTCTTTTTATGGCTGAGTAATATTCCATTCCATAACTTTTTTATCCATTCTACCTATTGATGAACACATAGGTTACTTCCATAGCCTGACTCTTATAAATAATGCTGCTATAAATATTGAAGTACTGCATCTTTTTTAAATTAGGTTTTTTTTTTTCAAATATATGTGAGTGTGGAATTTATGGGTCTTATGATAGTTTTAGTTTTTTTTAAGAAACCTTCATACTGTTTTCCATAGTGGCTGCACCAATTTCCATTCCCCCCAACATTGTAGCAGGATTCTTTTTCCTCCATATCCTTGCCATCATTTGTTATTTGTGGGTTTTTTCTTATTTTTTTTTAAGATAGGAAATCTGACAGATGTGAGGTGATATCTCTCACTGTGGTTCTGATTTGCATTTCCCTGATGATTAGTGATTAGTGATGTTGGGAATGTTTTTATGTCTTATATTGATCATCTGCATTCTAAACAATCAGACAATTGTGCGTTTCAAAATGGCTCATACTATGATTTGTAATATGGCTTTTGATTATTTATCCTCCTTTGGCTTTAGTCTTCTCACATGAAATTACTAGTGTTAATATTACTTACTTCTAATTATGATGAGTATTGAATCAAATACACACTATAAATTCATTATAGTGCCTTAAATACAGTAGCTACTTGGTGAAAAATAATTATTAATGTGTTGTTGATATCAAGCAAAAGTTAGCCTAAGATCCTGTTCCCTACTCACTGATTGTTCCAATACATTGTATGATACTTTTCAGTATTTTCTGCTGGCAAACAAATCTTTAAAAAAATTCAGCATATGACACGGCAGCTGCAATTGATGCTACAACTTAATTGAATTCAAGATAATCTGTTGTCACTCTTCATAATCCATATAGTGTCTGCAGAGGCAAGCTAGTAAATTTAATTTACTCTTGAGTGATACAGCCTTTGTATCCATTAGATCCCAGAGAGTCCGTTGATGCCTGCTGTCTTGCTTCATGATACAGTATTACTTCTGATTTATTACTTCTGATTTATTACAATACAGAAGTTTGTATTTGGTAACACTCTTTCTGATAGGCACACAGCATAACATGGGGATTTCAACAACTACCAGGTACATCAATCCCAATCATATCCTCTTGAGCCCGGGAAATGATTACAAGATGGTCTAGGAACCCAGTTTACCTACTGCTTGCTGAGCTATGTGAAGAAATGTATTTATTATCTTGTCTAATTCAGTCAAACAGAGAATCATGATGGTTCCTCAGCTCTCCAAGAATTCATGTAATTCAGACACTGAAAGATCATCTTCTAAAATCTGGATGTTTTCCTTTATCCAATGCAGTTATCCAAGTAAATAGCCATGAGATACTTTTGGAGGATGTCTGGAGGTACTATTTCATTTGCATGTGTTTCTGGAATGGTCCTTCCTCCTGGAGATCTGGCCTCCTTTTAAGTAAAGGTCTTCCAAATCTAAAAATAAGCTCAGGTCTTGAATCTGGGCAGATAAGTATAACTTTTTAGTAGAGTACAACCAAAAGTCTTATACCTGGTTTTTCCTGATATAATCAGCTAGATGGTACCCCTTTGGACTGCCTACTTCTTTGCAGTTATGGGCACTCTGTTCTACTTCTATCCCCATAAGTATCTGTGGCTTAGACAAGCCTAGTCTAGTCTAATCCTGTGAGTCCAATCCCAGTTGCTCATTGCAATAATTGCATCCTACTGGCTTTTGGTGGTTGAGAAAATTTACTAGAACTTTTCACTTTGCAGTGGTATCATATCTGTCTCTATTCAGTTCAGCTCAGTTCAGTTGCTCTGTTATATCTGACTCTTTGCAACCCCATGAATCACAGCACATCAGGCCTCACTGTCCATCACCAACTCCTGGAGTTTACCCAAACTCATGTCCATCGAGTCAGTGATGCCATCCACCCATCTCATCCTCTGTCATCCCCTTCTTATCCTGCCCCCAATCCCTGCCAGCATCAGGTCTTTTCCAGTGAGTCAACTTTTCACATGGGGTGGCCAAAGTATTGGAGTTGCAGCCTCAGCATCAGTCCTTCCAATGAACACCCAGGACTGGTCTCCTTTAGGATGGACTGGTTGGAGCTCCTTGCAGTCCAAGGGACTCGCAAGAGTCTTCTCTAGCATCACAGTTCAAAAGCATCGATTATTCTATTAATTGTTCCTAATTCTGTAACAGCCTCTCTTACAGTTAGCCCTGACTTACTGAGGAGAGGAACTGATGAGCATTTTAATAATTCTGGTGCTCTTCTACAGGGCTCGTGTTGAATTCCCAGTGTTTCCCAGGGAATGTAATCACCTGGTGACATTTACTGCCTTACCTGTTTCAATCCCTCCAGGTGTCCTGCTTTCCCAAGCTTTTGAAGCCTCTCTTCTCTCCTCTACAATTGGGTTTTGACATTTTGATTTCGCATGTTCATCCTTTTCCCAACTTTCAGAAGCTATCTTTGCAGCCAGTTCATATCATCCCTGGGGTTCTTTACAAGATTTTAAAATATGTGTCTTCAAAGATGTCTCCTAAATAAATAAATTCCCTCATTTCAATCTTATATTCTGTCTCCTGAATCAAAAAATCTCAGAATTAAATACTATTTTTATTTCCCCAGTAACTTAAGGTAACATACTGATTAGGTCATTGAAGATTGTGATCCTTTCCTTCATTATGAGGATCAGCAAATTTCCAGCTGGGTTATGCCACAACTAAACAACAATTATATGCCTAGTGTGTACAGCAGAGAAGGATGGGGCCAATTGTGAGGGGAAACATATTGTCTCAGAGGACAGATGTCCCTTTCTACATTGTTTGTAGAAAGTCTTGCTCCTAAAAAGGAGAGATGTGCCACCTTTTCAAGCTTTAAGTGTTCAGAGTCTAGGGTTTCAAAATTTCCTGGGTATCTTAAAGCTGGTTTTCCCACTAGCATAAATGATTTTCCTTGATAATGTATTATTAAACTTCTCTAGAGTTTGATTATTCTGACTGAGATATTTCCATCTGGTGAATTTCTAGATTGTTGGCAAAGAAAGGAACGAAAAACCAATTGAAATATTTTGCTATAATTTAAATAATTGAGGACTTTAAACATTTTTCTTGAAGTATAGTTGATTTACAATGTTGTGTTAGTTTCATGTGTACAGCACAGTGATTCAATTATACATATACTCATCCTTTTTCAGATTATTTTCCCAAAAAATTATTACAGAATATTGAGTATAGTTCCTTGCGTTATACAGTAGACCCTTGTTGATTATGTAACATATATAATAGTGTGTTAATCCTGAGATCCTGATTTATCCCTTCCCCCCAACACATTTCCCATTTGGAAACCATAAGTTTATTTTCAACATCTATAAATGTGTTTCTGTTTTGTAAATAAGTTCATTTGTATATTCTTGTAAATTAGATTCTACATATAAGCAATGTCATATAATATTTGTATTTGTCTTACTTTACTTAGTATGTTAATCTCTAGGTCCATTCATAATACTGAAAATGACATTATTTCATTTTTTTTATGGCTGAATAATATCCCACTGTATATATGCAATACATCTTCTTTATCCATTCCTCTGTCAAAGGACACTTAGGTTGCTTCCATGTCTTGACTGCTGTAAACAGTGTTGTAATAAATATTGGGGTGCATGCATCTTTTCTAATTGTAGTTTTCTCCAGATATATATCTAGGAATGGGGCTACTGGATAATATGAATTCTCTTTTTAGTTTTTTGAGGAGCCTCCATATTGTTTTCCAGAGTAGTTATATAAATCTACATTTTCACCAACAGTGTAGGAGGGTTCTCTTTTCTCCACATCATCTCTAGCATTTACTGTTTATAGACTTATTATGGCTATTCTGACTAGAGTAAGATATCTCATTGTAGTTCTGATTTGCATTCCTCCGATAATTAGTGATGTTGAGCATCTTTCCATGTGCCTTTTAGCCATCTGTATGTCTTTTTTGGAAAAGTGTCATTTAGACCTGCCCATTTTTGATTGGGTTGTTTGTTTTATTAATATAGAATTGCATGAGCTTTTTACATATTTTGGAGATTAATCTCATCAGTCATTTCATTTACAAATATTTTCACACATTCTACGGATTGTCTTTTTGTTTATGGTTTTGACAAAGTTTCAAGACATGAAAATGATTTTTAAAAAGCTAGATTTGGGATCTACTTTAGAAGCTGGAGACAATTATGAGACTTTTTAGAGAGTTTGATAGCTGTGTGTCATGCAGTAGGTATTTATCTAGAGCCTATATTGTGCTGTCTAGATCAAGACACTAGTTATGTGGTGTCTGCCATAACTTTCCAAGTTGGTAGTAATATAATAGGTTTTAATCAGAACTGCAGAAGGAGAAGTCAGGGAGCTTGGCTTCTAACACTGAAGTAAGTGAGAAGTGAAGACTTATTTTTAGAGTCTTGGAGACTGTCTCTCCCAGAACTTGTTAGGATCTTCTTACTTAAGGTAAGAAGACAATTAGGCAATGCTTTGCGATAGTGTTGATGATGTCAGAATAGTGTTGATTAAAAAGAGGAGTCCAAAATAACATAAAATATTTGACAGACAGAAGTGGGGTTTGACCTAAGATGAGGAATACAGAATGTTAGGAATGAAGAGACAGAAAATATATAAAGAAGGAAAACCCAGAGCTCAAAACTAGGAAAGAAATATAAATATAGTTTGACATTCATATATGACAAGTCAAACTGTATTTATATTCCTATTCCAGTTTTGAGCTCTGAATTCCTTCTTTATATATCCTCTGTCTCATTTCTGTGTACTTGCTAAGTCACTTCAATCATGTCCAATTCTTTGAGACCCTATGGACTGTAGCCCTTATTCTTAACATTCTGTATTTCTCTTCTTAGGTAAAACCCCACTTCTACATACCAGTCAGTGCTAATAATTCTGAATATTAAATTTGTACAATTTATTACAAGAATAAAAGTGAACGGACACTTCTGAGGATGGTATATGGACATTGTCAGCTCCCAGGAAGATCTCAGTCCTTTTTAGTGATTGGTTTTCTGCAGTTAGAACAAAAATACGCAGTAGTGGCTATCACTGGACTCTAAGAAATATAGAATTTTTTCTGGTATGGAAGAATGCAGTATATGCCATCATTACTTTGAAAGAACATATTTTTTTATATTTTTTTATTTTAAAACCCATAAAAGCAAATGTAATTATCCTATGGATTTTGCTAAAATTATGAACATTCCTGCTTTTGCATTAAAAAGAACCATTATTAAAGAATTAACACGCTTCCTGGCTTCAAGATGGCCAGAGTATTTTGTTGAGGTAGCTCTGATAAAAAATAATCTCATGGGCTCCTCTTATTCAGTATCCATCTTCCTCAATGCTAAAAGGAATTAAAATAGATTTAATAACATTAAAGCTAATATTTTCCTATAACATGTGTATTGCAGTGTACACAATGTCAGGGTCTTCTTGGGTCCATGTTAAACTTTCAAGTCAAAGAAAATAGCAAGTAATATATTTAGAGCTTCTTCTCTAAATCTTACATGAGTATGACTGAAATCATGTGCAAAACAAAGAATGCACCATCATTCCATATTCTACGCTCTTGATTTGATAGTTTACAACAATAATACTGAATTATCTCATGGGTTTTCAATATACATATTCAATTATCATTGTCTATATTTATCATTAGTCTATTGATAACTTTTGCTTCAAAGAGCTAGAGTATTTGCCAATGTATCATGGGTTTCCATGTTGCTGCTGCTAACTAGCTTCAGTCATGTATGACCCTGTGTGACCCCATAGATGGAAGTCCACCAGGCCTCTGTCCCCGAGATTCTCCAAGCAAGAATACTGGAGTGGGTTGCCATTTTCTTCTCCAATGCATGAAAGTGAAAATGAAGTCGCTCAGTCATGTCCGACTCTTTGCGACCCCATGGACTGCAGCCTACCAGGCTCCTCTGTCCATGGGATTTTCCAGGCAAGAGTGCTGGAAAAGGTTGCCATTTCCTTCTCTATGGATTATCATACTTATATTTTATAACTTTTGTTAAAGTGTCTGCAATAAATTAGTTGTATCGCTTTATTCACATATGACTGTATTGCAACTGAAAGTACTTGGCAGAATTTTAGAATTATGATGAAATCATCGTAGGATCAGATATTCATCATCTTATTTGTCCAAGTTGTACATAAACCATAGCAAGGATATAGGGGACATACACAGAAATGCATTCATTGAAAATAAACATATTTCATATTAACTAGTTGGAGTTACTAGCACAGATAGTCTAAGATTAAGAGTTTAAAGCAGAAGCAAAAGTAAACAAATATCATAGCTAAACTTTTACAGTTAAAACTTTATGAGTAGATATAGATGGTGGGAGGAATGAAGACCATCCCCAAGAAAAAGATATGCAAAAAAGCAAAAGGGCTGTCTGAGGAGAGCTTAAAATAACTGTGAAAAGAAGGGCAGTCGTTAAGTTGCTCAGTCTTGTCCCACTCTTTGTGATCCCATGGACTGTAGCCCACTAGGCTCCTCCATCCATGGAATTTTCTAGTCAAGAGTACTGGAGTGGGTTGCCATTTCAGGGAAGTAAAGAGCAAAGGAGAAAAGGAAAGATAAACCCATTTGAATGCAGAGTTCCAAAGAATAGCAAGGAGAAATAAGAAAGCCTTCCTCAATGATCAATGCAAAGAAATAGAGGAAAACAATAGAATGGGAAAGACTACAGATCTCTTCAAGAAAATTAGAGATATGAAGGGAACATTTCCTGCAAAGATGGGCTCAATAAAGGACAGAAATGGTAGGGACCTAACAGAAGCAGAATATATTAAGAATACATGGCAAGAATACACAGAAGAACTATACAAAAAAGATCTTCACGACCCAGATAATCATGATGGTGTGATCACTTATCTAGAGACAGGCATTCTTGTATGTGAAGTCAAGTGGGCCTTAGAAAGCATCACTACAAACAAAGCTAGTGGATGTGATGGAATTCCAGTGGAGCTATTTCAAATCCTGAAAGATGATGCCGTGAAAGTGCTGCACTCAATATGCCANAATACATGGCAAGAATACACAGAAGAACTATACAAAAAAGATCTTCACGACCCAGATAATCATGATGGTGTGATCACTTATCTAGAGACAGGCATTCTTGTATGTGAAGTCAAGTGGGCCTTAGAAAGCATCACTACAAACAAAGCTAGTGGATGTGATGGAATTCCAGTGGAGCTATTTCAAATCCTGAAAGATGATGCCGTGAAAGTGCTGCATTCAATATGCCAGCAAATTTGGAAAACTCAGCAGTGTCCACAGGACTGGAAAAGGTCAGTTTTCATTCCAATTCCAAAGAAAGGCAATGCTAAATAATGCTCAAACTACCACACAATTACACTCATTTCACAAGCTAGTAAAGTAATGCTCAAAATTCTCCAAGTTAGGCTTCAGCAATACGTGAACCGTAAACTCCTGATATTCAAGCTGGTTTTAGAAAAGGCAGAGGAACCAGAGATCAAATTGCCAACATCTGCTGGATCATCAAAAAAGCAAGAGAGTTCCAGAAAAAAAAATCTATTTCTGCTTTATTGACTATGCTAAAGCCTTTGACTCTGTGGAAAATTCTGAAAGAGATAGGAATACCAGACCACCTGACCTGCCTCCTGAGAAATCTATTTGCAGGTCAGGAAGTAACAGTTCAAACTGGAAGTGGAACAGACTGGTTCCAAATAGGAAAAGGGGTACGTCAAGTCTATTTCTTGTTACCCTGCTTATTTGACTCTATGCAGAGTACATCATGAGAAACACTGGGCTGGAAGAAGCACAAGCTAGAATCAAGATTGCCAGGAGAAATATCAATAACCTCAGATCTGCAGATGACACCACCCTTATAGCAGAAAGCCAAGAGGAATTAAAGAGCCTCTTGATTCAGAAAACTAAGACCATGGCATCTGGTCACATCACTTTATGGCAGATAGATGGGGAAACAGTCAAAACAGTAGCTGACTTTATTTTGGGGGGCTCCAAAAACATTGCAGATGGTGATTGCACCCATTAAATTAAAAGACACATTCCCTGGAAGGAAAGTTATGATCAATCTAGCCAGCATATTCAAAAGCAGAGACAGTACTTTGCCAACAAAGGTATGTTAAGGCTATGGTTTTTCAGGTAGTCATGTATGGATGTGAGAG